>JANRGW010021688.1:0-12521 GCA_024733675.1 Psilopsiagon aymara
AGATTGGATATGGGGAAGAAATTCTTTAGTGTAAGGGTGGTGAGGCACTGGAATGGGTTGCCCAGGGAAGTTGTGAAAGCTCCATCGCTGGCGGTGTTCAAGGCCAGGCTGGACATAGCCTTGGGTGGCATGGTTTACTGTGAGGTGTCCCTGCCCATGGCAGGGGGTTGGAACTGGATGAGCTTAAGGTCCTTTCCAAGCCTAACTATTCTATGATTTGATGATTCTATGATTCTAAATCAACAACCAGTAATGGAAGGCATGTGCACATTGTTTGCCTGGAGCATGTCTGTAAGCACTTTTAAGTGATAATAAAATGCAATATTCAGTGGTCTGAGGTATTTCACAGTGAAATGAGCTTGGTGACAGGCTGTGAGAACAGGGGAGTGAGGGGAAGGTATTGAGCCCTTAATGACTTTACTAGAGGCAGTAATGTTTAGGAGATAGCACCTGAGCTGTCAAAAACCATATTAGTCTTTCCAAAGGGGGTAGATTTTCAGTAACTGTTTCCCAAGAAAAAGGGCTAGGTTCTTTTTTTATTGGGTTAGTGTATCCTTAACAGGGAAGGAAAGGAAAAGCAGATTTGAATGTAAGTGGAAACCCAAGAGGCTCCCAAGAAACTAGATAAAAAATCTCATACAATTGACTTGGAAGGTCTTGCATCTGCCGGTATTCATGAGTGCACAGAATAACGCCTTCCTGAGCATTTGAGCCACAATAACAGTGTGAACAAATTGGCTAGTATAGAAGCGAACTTTTCTAGTCTGGTTTCAGCATGAACAAATTAACAGAACGGCTTCCTTTTTACCACATATGCATCTTTTGTAATTTTGTCTCTTCTGGACATTTTAAGTTAGCTCCTGTTCGCATCCATCTGAGCTTGACCTGCGTTAAGGGTGACTCCTGGATACTTGTCTAAAAACAAGGCACTCCTCACAGCATTGTGATGATCCTTTAAATGAGAATATGTGAGCACTAGCAGGCAGTTTCTTGAGGGCCTCCAAGGGGTAACAAGCTGTGCATCCCCCGAACTTGTGCACATTGCTCTTTGCACTGAGTTTACCATACCCTTGTTGAGGGTAGAGAGGAAAAATAATGAGTATTCTAGGAACACTCTACCAAAGGTTATTAATAACAGATCATGTGCAATGACTATGGAGAGGGAATGTCAGGAGAATTATGCTGATGCTTCATTCAGCTCTGCTTATATTAAATTCACTGAGCCTGCAACCTCACATGCTAAATTGTTCAGGTCTATTAGTGAAAGCTTTGGTCAGGAAAGGAATACTATGGCTGTGCACGCTATAGGTAACATTAAGATAAAAATAATGTAAGTTCGTCAGAAAATTCATCACAGATGTTTACCAAGTAGAAATGACACAAGAGCTGTTGGTAAACAGCATTCTCCTAGCTTCTGAGAAGCAATTACACCTACATACATACCTGCTTTTAAAGTCCATAAGCATAGAGAATGATCTGCTTATAAGCCTTGAGTAGAATAAGTAACTATGTGTGAGAAGGAGGAAGGGAGAGTTGTTCTCACGAAAGATAAGCTTCAATTATGACTTCATAGGACTAAAAAAGGTCTAAGATCTTCAAAACCATTCACTTCATTTTCTAAAAATGAATTAAGCAACGAGGTAGGCCAGAATCTTACAATGACATCTTGCCCTTCGCTAACACATTTTCAATTTATCTCAAATTGCAGCTGCCTATGTGAAAAGATTAATTCAGCTCTACCATTAATGTAGTAGAATGAGCTGATGAAATTAAACTCACTTGAAATACACAGTTCCCTATGTATGCTTGGTGAGTGAAGACAGCTTAGTAACCAGACTGAAGAATACTAACTGCTTCTTGCCTGCAGACAGCTCATTCTCTCCAAAGCATTGCAGATTTGAAATCTTCTGCTTTGATCATGGGAATTCAGAATGGTTACCAAGTATTCACCCAAGAGCTGCAGATTCAGTCCAAACTTGACAGGTCAATTAAGAAGAGACGGCATGAATTCCTAGAAATGCTGAAGAACAAGGGGTGGACAGAATACATTATGAAAAAAATTGTAAGAGTGACTTAATTTTTGAAGCAGAAAATGAGAACGGAGGTTAAAGAGGTAGGAAAGCACAGGAAAATAAAGACGGAGCTATACGGCCCTCATTAAATACTTGTATCTGCTACTGGAGTTGAAAACCTATCAAACTCAGGGTTAAAAAAAAGGAAATTCAAAGCCAGGAGAAAATGTGTAAGTTGGTAGCAGCATCTAAAAAGTTCTTTGTTATCTGGTTTTGTGCAGGGAGAAAAGATTTATTAAGTTACTGTGATGGGACCATAAGAAAACAGAAAGCACAGGGCTGTGAGGAATCTACTGAGCAGCTTGAAAGAAACGGCACAGATGGACCTAGAATTCACTTGCATCCAGATGACAGCTCCTGAAAAAGGTAGTACACTGGCTACAGAAATCAGCTATTGCCCGCTGATCACAGAGATATACATTATTACTCTTACTTTTTTTTATGACTGTTACCAAAGAGGCCAATTAACTCACTTACCGGGTTCAGACGGTCAAACAAAAAGGTTATGCAGACTCATGCAATTTGAATGGAATGATGTATTTCTGGCAATAAAAATCTTGCAAAACAGACAGTTTTAAACAGACCAAAACATGCAGGAATTTAAAAGAATTCCAAATAATATTTTCTAAACAGGGTAAGTCAGGGGAGAAATATTAAAAAATCATCTAGTTCCAATCCCCTTGCCTTGGGCAGAGACACCTTCCACTAGAGCAGGCTGCTCAAAGCCCCGTCCAACCTGGCTTTGAGCACTGCCACGGATGGGACACCCACAACTCAGGGCAACCTGTTGCAGCATCTCACCACCCTCACAATAATGAATTTCTTCCTAATATCTAACCCAAATCTCCGCTCTTTCAGTTTAAAGCCATTACCCCTTTTTCCTATCATTACATGCCCTTGTAAAGAGTCCCTCTCCAGATTTCTTGCAGGGCCTCTTCAGGCACTGGAAAGCTGCTCTAAGTTCTTCCCTGAGACATCTCTTCTCCAGGCTGAACAAGCCTAACTCTCTCAGCCTGTCTTCTCAGGTCAGCTGCTCCAGCCCTTCGATCATCTTCATGGCCATTCTCTGGACTCACTCCAACAGGCCAACATCCCTCTTGGGGGCCCCAGAGCTCAACACAGTACTCCAGGTGTGGAGTACAGGGGAGAATCATCTCCCTCGACCTGCTGGCTATGCTCCTTTTGATGGAGCCCAGCATACGGTTGGCCTTCAGGGCTGCAAGCACACATTGCCAGGTCATGTTGAGCTTATTAGCTTAGCCAACACCCTCAAGTCGTTCTCTTCAGGGCTGTTCTCAACCTATTCTCCACCCAGCCTGGGTTTGTGCTTGGGATTGCCCTGACCCAGGTGCAGGACCTTGTTGAACTTACTGAGGTTGGCATTGGCCACCTTGCAAGCATGTCATGGTCCCTCTGGATGGCATCCCTTCCCTACAGCATATCAACCGAACCACACAGCTTAGTGGTGTTTGCAGATTTGTTGAGCATGCACTTGATCCCACTGTCCACATCACCAACAAACCTGCTGAACAGTGCTTTTCCCCATACTAATCCCTGAAGAGCAGCACTTGTCACTGATCTCCCCATGGACATCAAGCTACTGACCACAACTCTGAGCAGGACCATGCAGCCAATTCCTTATCCACTGAGTTGTGCATCCATCAGATCCATGCCCCTCCAGTTCAGAGAAAAAGATGTCATGCAGGACAATGTTAAAATAAGATTTTTCAATTTTGTTACTGAAGTCAAGTAGTATTTTTGGAAAGCAGGATTAACAGAAACTGTAGAAAATTAATACAGAGAAAACCAATGTGTTTCTGGCCAAACAATACATTTGGATTTGTTTTAATAATTCAGCCTCACTTTTTTTTGCACTTCCAAACTAAATTGTGAAATTCTGTGATTTAGGAAAAACAAAATAAAACAAGACTGGAATGAGCTTCAGAGTCATAGCTCTTGTGCAGCTCCAAGTCTGAGTGAGGAAAAGCAGTCTGCAGAGTTTCAACAGCCCCTGGGAAGACTCTGAAAGCAGAATTAAGGATTGCAATTTAATTTAAGGATTAAGAATTAATTTACGTGCCTCTCAGAAACCAAGACAGAGGGATAACCTTCGGCATATAGCAGTGCTTTCTGCACCTTCATCAGCCTGAGAAGGGAACTAGTGTCTTCAGAGCTGGCGAAGTTCTGCTGCTGCCTTGAACAGGAAGCAAATACCTTATCTTTCACACACAGCGAGGACACCTGCTGTGTATGTCCAACATACAAGCAGGGTTAAGTAAAATAAAAAAGCTGTTTCAACTTATTTGTCCTGTAGCATCAAGAGGGGTCCAAATGGCAGCTTTGGTAAGGACACACAGGTAGGTGCCGGGCCACCAAAGAAATACAGGTTTGTCACTTTTTGGTTTTCAGTCTATAAAAGGGAAAGAACCATAAGTTTTATCAAAGTAACATGCAGTCCTGATTTCAAGGAACTCAAAAAGCACTACTGTAAACATATACGGCACTATAGTAACTACAGGCACTATAATAAGACATACAAATACCAAGTCATGAGTAAATACAAAGGTACCAAGCTAGCCAGAGTATGTCTTTTCTGCTGCTTGAAAGGGAAGGAATTCTTTTAACACAGGCATAACTAATGAACTGTTGAATAATTAACCCAAATGAATGTGCCAGAGTGATTAGTTCATTATTAAGGTTTCCATCCTTGAAAAATTGTATAAAATTTCAATAAAATAATTCTGTACTTTGAAGAATAGGATACAATTGTAGTTATGTGGTAATGGAAGAATAATAAGGTATGCTCACAAAAAATCTTGAACAAAGGAACAAGAAAGACTCCTTCCATGTCTGGCATTCCTAACACAAGCTGAGTTTCCCAAGGAACAGAATGGCAAGAGCCTGATTGAAAATGTTAGCAAATCTAGTGTGGCAATTATCAGCTTCAGTTGTACTGTCTATACACAGTAATACCATTCAATTAAAGTATCACATTCTTTTATTTAGGAATATAAACTTTGACTAAATAAATAATCCTGTTTCTGGCAAAAGGCAAACCAGGAATAGTATACTTCTGAAATAAATACAAATAATAACAAAATCAAAACACCCAAAGTAATGCCACACCTTTGAGATGGTTTAATTTAGCTGCATCCTGCTGAGAATAATTTGTTTCTTGTCATCAGCTCAGGTAAGAGCTCTAAAGAACGACAATATGTCAGACCTAACTGCGCCTTATTTACGGTGAAAATGGCAACTGACTCTCGTCACCAGAGCAGTAAACCAACCTTTTAATAACATGAATATTTTTGTTTCACCATTGCTTGGGGAAATACCTTACCACTGCTCCTTGGCTGTTTCCTCAGGATAACACCTGTCCCATGCAGCAGGCACAGAACCACACTGAAGTATCCACACTCAGAGATTCATGCATCCCTCTGAAATGCCAAATGCCACCATAGCAATGGGGCTTTTGTAAGAGAGAATTCCTCAGGACTCACCTGAGCAACAAGAAGGTCCCATTTACCGACATTTCTCCAGGCTAAATGAGTCAGGATTAGTGGAAGGCGAAGGAAACAAACATGGAGTAAGCATGGAACCTAGTAGAAGGAAACAGTGTCAGGTTTGTTGCATATGGCTTGCAACTGCAAGATGATTTTAGGAAGCTGAAAAGTCCTTATTCATCTTAAAACATTATTTCCAGAGCTGAGAGAGCACACCAGGACATTTCATATCTGGGGCTGCAGTGTGTGCTCTAGGACTCCCCTGTCCACTTGTGAAGTACTGTCACACTCTAGCAGACTGACTCAGGTTTTAAGAAGAATACATGGGAAATTCAGAGATAAGTCAATAAAAACTAAGTATAGACTTCAGGATTTGAACACACCAGCAGTAGCACGTACGCACAGCTATCTCACAGATGAAAGGGAGATGTCAATAGTCTTAACAAGAGTAAATCCCGTTTAACCAGATACATTACACTATCTCTGCAGCACAGACAAAAGCAAACATCCATCTGACCTAAAAGATCCTTTCCAATCTTAGAAGTTCATCCTGTGGGACTCAGCATAGCACCCTCACAGGACTAGAACTGTCGAATGAAATATTTTGGAGATTCTGCTCTGTGCTAGACTCTTGACACAAACATAATATCCCCATTTTGTACAAAGAACATTTTTCACAACCACGTCACCTCTGAGCTCTCAGTCCTGATCTTTAAAGATCTCCAAATTGCCTTCCAAAGACAAGCCTGGAGCTAGCATTTTAACCTCTGCTGGTCACTAAAAACCAGGGATTCAATAGGGGTATTGATTTTATAGCACAATATAAATTCCTTTCCTCTCCAGTAACCTTCCTATGTTTCACAGACTGTAAACTATTTTTCCTTTCTTTCCCTTAGAGAGATAACTGCCTTACCAACTTTCTCTGCCTGCACAGACTAACTACCTTTTCTTTCAGAGGTACTTTACCTGGTACATAACTGTGCAACTGCTTTCATTTTGTGCTTAGCTCTGAAGTCTGCTAATTCTGTTTCAGCCCTGAGGAAGGCTGGTGTGCCCGAAAATTCATCTACCTTTCCCGATTCTGCCAGTTGATTAAATAAAAGGTGGTGTCAGTGTGCACATCTGGTTTTACCTCTTTGCTTTAGAATACTGCTGCTAAAATAACACAACCACATCTTCTTTATAGTACTTCTGAAGTTGTCAGGTTAAGAGAACATTGTAATGCACACCAAATTAAATATGAGGAATGATGAGACCCCATTCAACTAAATAGTGAAGTGGATCAACATGTAGTACTGGAAACATAAATAATCAAGATGAAGAGTGCTCTCCATGAACTATGTCAAAACATTTTAATCATCTTAATTTATTTATTATTTATAAATTCTAGTACAAAACCCCCTCAAAATTAACATAAGATTCTAGTAACACAGTATTATCTGTCTCTGGGCATTTTCCTGTTAAAGTGATAGCACTGTCATCCTAGAGTGTACTGTTCAACAGACTGCACTTAGACCAAAAGGATAGCTATCTTCTAAGCAAGTGTATATATAGTGTACCCTGTGGCCACTCAAGCTGCTGATTCAGGAAAGTAAGGGTCTTCTTCAGGCTGTGTCACATCAGCCAACAACTTGTGATTGTCTTGGAAGCTCTGACGCAGCCAAAGACACTCGATGTTAAGTAAATTCATTCTAAGGTAAGAAACACGTATGTGAGGAAGAGCTCTTTCAGGCTCTCCCTTGGTTGGACTCCGCAAAAAAAGCCAAAGTCTGTCTCAAATGTTCTGAGTCAAAGTTAGCTGAGCTCAAGGCGCCCAAGATATGTACCCCAACTCACTATGCCATCCCTTCTGAATGCAAAGGCAGCCATGCAAAGCATTTCTTGTTAGGCCAGATGGACCCCCGTATACTGACCTAATAGGAACAAGAATGATGAAAACAGGTAAGATATTAAAACTAATTAAGCATTCTAATAGCAAAAATAGTAGGTTGTAAGATCTTGGCAATATTTTTCAGAACACTGGTACTTACTTTTCCTCTTAGTACTTTCTTCAGCTAATCAGTAATAAAAAAACTATTCCATATAACTTTATTAACAGCATTCATAGCTTCACTATTGGCCTCACAAACATCCACTACATTAATGAGCCTTCAAAACAAATGAACATTTATAAATAAAATACAAACAGAAAATAATAAAATATAATGATTCAATAAATTGCCTTTTGAGGGACAATATCCTTTCATACATAAGACTGTTCCAATTTACCACATGAAAGATAACACAAATATAACACATTGTGACATGGTTGTGATAAAATAAAGCCTTGAGCCTTTATAACATATCCAGAATGCAAAGCATTAGAGCTACTAGGGGAAGACACTGCCCCATTTAAATTTATTAATGCTCTAGGTCCATCCTTTGTTGCAGGTGCTATTTTTGCTGTCATTTTTCTGTATCCTCTCAGAGTTATTCACAGAAAGTGAACACCAGAAGCAACGGCTGTGTTAAATTTAATTGCGCGGATACAGGAAGCTAGTTTTAATATTACTTGGCCAGCAAAAGACAAACTGGAAACTTAACAATATTTAGTACAAATCCATTAACTCATCTAAAAAATTACCTCCTCTCAGTATAACCTATTATTATCTTCTGTACTCTATGCTACATGAGAGCTGTTCCCCTCGAGCCAAAGCAGTGCTCAGAACTTTAGGAGTTAACAAGGAATATTAAAACTTGAAATAAAGCCTTATTCCTTGAAAAAAAAAATAAAAAATAGGTCTGAAAAACGTAGTTTTAAAGCTCATTAAGAAACTCTATCCAAGGATTTTGGGGCCCTGGAAAGATTGTACGTTTAGGAAATCAGCTGGAAGTACAACTTATTTGAACGTCAAGGCACAATCAGAAATGACTCCAAGTCTGCACATCAGCACAAGTCTATGAAACCATGCAAGGACATCCCCTCAAAATTACACAGTTTGTAACATATTTGCTATCTGTCACACATTTTACCTCACTGATTCATCTATTTATCATTCATTACATGAAGGAAGCAAACTGAGAGGAATTATTTCTTTACTTAGCATACTAGAAGTCAGCTGAAAAATACCCTTGTCTGTCCATCCATTAGTAGCGTAGGAGTGGGATGCATAATTGATCTGGCTTTTCTTTCGTAGTGTTGAAAATAGAAAATAACCTTGCTGACATTGACAAACTATTCAACTTCTTAGACTTTAATGACAGACACTGATGCAGCTGTCGCATTTCTTGCACACGATGGCCTAAAACGACCCCAAATTTTAACACAAAACCAGAGCCAAGAGCACAGGGTAGCACAGACAGGAAGGTTGGTGGTGCCCATGCAAACTGAGATGCACAGTTTTGGCAGAGCTCCACCAAACCCGTTGGATAATTGAGACTACAGGCCTGCTGCCTGTACACTGAATCTAACACTCTTGCTTTCTGCTGACAGGTCTGAGAAAAAATACTTGCTCAGTGGTGAGTGATCGTACTCAGCTGAATGTATTGCGTTACTCTACTTTCCCACAAATAAACCACCTCCTTCTCCATTTCCTGCCTTGGGGGGTGACCATGGAGAGCATGTTCAAGATGCAGAGTAGAGAAGAGGACCAGCTCTGGAAGATGGTCCACTAACCCCATGCCAGCAACTCCAGTACGCAGGGCCAGGCCAACGTAGTGGCAAATTAGAGCAGATTTCGGTGTCCAGCGCTTTGTTTCCCCCCTTTCTGGTATTCACTGCCTCTTCAGCACAGAGAGAGAGCAGAGAGCCTGTGCAAAACCTAATCCTGGAGATTAAAGTGATTGCACAGGCATACAACTGGGTTTCAACATCAACTGTTACCACTACCCTGTCCTTCCTTCCCTTCCCACTCTCCCCCCCGGAGGCTCACTGTCATAAAGGGAAGAAATTCACTTAACATCAGCAGATGCTGTTAGTCCCTTCAGAAAACCCTTCTGAGTACCATTCATCTTCAGTAAAAGAACTGTGAGCTTCGAGAACGGGGGCAATATAAAACCTAAACCAATCATCGAGGTCTTATCTACTACTGAGGCTGAAAGGGCAGGACCTTAAATCACATCTACAAAAGCACTAAAACCTCAAGTTTTCTTTTCCTAACCTCTTCGACCCTCTTTTTCTCCCCAGTTTCTGCCAGTTTGCCCAGGGATGAAGCTTTCTGCAATGGGATTCTACATGGTTTTTTCCATGCCACTGTCATGTATTGATATTTTAAATGAAGGTATGTAGGTCAGGACTCCAGTTCTAAGAGATTATTCCTCAGTTTTGACTTGTCAGTCAGCAGCTTCAATACAAGAACTAAGTTCTGTTCTTCCACAAAGTGAGCCAGGCACCAAAACCAAAGAGACAAGATGCTTCAATGTGCACACAGAACTCCCAAGGTTAAAGCAGGAGGGAGCTATGACCTACAGCAACAGAAAAGAGGGGAAATAGAGCACTGGGTGTAAAAACTGAAACAGTGGTGATAAATAAGACTAATTTCCTTTTAGAAGCTTTGTGGTTTTGGGGTTTGGGTTTGTTGTTTTCTTTTTCTGGGTCAATGAACAGAGCTCTTCTTTAATAAGTGAATTTTGAGGAGTTACTCAGCTTTTGTGTTGACTTCTGCATGATCTGCATCCAAAAGCAATCCAAAGGTCTGTGCTTGTGATCCAGGGGCAGAAGCTTTCGTAAATAGATCATTATCTATTCCAAGAGGGAGACACTTTAACACTTTCCTTTAATCCTATTTTTCCTCCCCAGGGAAGGGTTTTTTTAGGACTGGGGGAACAATCAAGGGATATCCATACTGTGCTTTAATTTCCCGCTTGTCTTTGACCCTGCATACTGCATAAAAATCCCAGGCAGGCAGCACCACCCTTCCCTAAAGTACAAATGAAAACGACTTCATTTATCTCACATTAAGTAGAGCAAAGTGACCTCACATACACTGCGACACCTGAGAATGCTGTGAGGATCTGACTGCAATGAGAAGGAATATGTGCCCACATTTAACACAGCTTATAAGCACTAATCTAACCTATAAGAACAAATAACACAAATCTAGAGAGGTCAGAAGGAGGTGTCCTGGTTTCAGCTGGGATAGAGTTAGTTTTTCCCTCATAGCTGGTGCAGTGCTGTGTTTCGGCTTTGGTCTGGGAACAATGAACACCGATGTTTCAGCTGCTGGCTCAGTAGTGCTTATCCTGATCACTGGCTTTTCAGTCTCTCATGCCAGTGAGAAGGGGCACAAGGAGCCAGGAGAGAGCAGAGACAGGACACCGGACCCAAATTAGGCAAAGGGGTATTCCATGCCGCAGCACATCATGCCCATAAAGTGGGGGGAGTTACCTGGAACAAACCAATCGCTACTCAGGTTGGGCTCGGTATCAGCCAGGGGATGATGAACAATTGTATTGGGCATCACTAGTGATTTGTTGCGTTTCTCATTTATTTTTTTAACTGCCCTTTTAGCATTAGCATTATTAGTATTATATTATAATTTATCTGAATTATTTAATTATTCTTATCCCAATCCATGCCTTCTTTTTCCAGTTCTCCTCCCCATCCCACTGGGAAGTGGTGGAGAGTTGAACAAGTGCCTGCGCAGTACTTAGTTGCCAGATGGGGTTAAACCATGGCTGGGCTGGCTTGGGGACTGTATTCTCAGACGCAATTGTTTAAAGGAAAAGATGAAGATACAGCACCATCAGTCCAGCCACACAAAGCATATGGCAGCACACAACATTGTATGTGTAGTAACTTTAACCACAAAGGAATGTGTTTCTCTAATTTGTGTATGCACACAAATGTGCATATGCTTGTATATGTATATACGCAGTTTTTGTGTATTCGCATGTATATACACACGCATATGCAGATATAGGCTTGAGGCCACACAATAAGCAAAATGGACTAGCAATGTTCACACATGAGGAAAAAATCTGGTTAGAATTAACTAGAACTTGCTGGAATGATGGGAAGATTAAAATGAATGGCTCACACATGGTACAGAATGAGAGGGATGGATCTTGGTCTTTTACCTGTTACAGCATCTTCATCGCTTTTAACTCCCTGCCACTATGAGGAGGTTGTTTTGCAGCTGCCATCCTCTGCTGTATGCCAGGGAATGAGCTATGTAACTTCCCTCCCACTGCCCTTCGGCATGCCATGCTATGAGCCTTCCCCTGGTTCTTGAAACGTGTCAAGGAAACACATTGCAGCTTCTGGGATGCCCAAATTCATCTGGAACTGCTGACACCCTGATGGTTTTGTTTGCAACCCTAATTTATTTGAGACTATTGTTTTGAAGAAAATAGGGGGCCCTTCTGCCTGCTAGGCTTCATTTTGGGATGCTTAAAAACTAAGAGCAAGTTAATTTCAGAAAAACAAGGGGGTTAAGCTGGAAGCTGTCCCACGCATAAAAAGGCAGAGAACTACTAAGTATGAGGCTATCCTTAACTTCTGCCTGCAGCCAAGGCTTAGAGAGCTGAGGCAGCTAAAAGCACCCAAGACCAGCACTACAGAGGCATCTCTGATATACAGACTTCCCTATCAGACACAGGTAAGGCAAAAGGAGGACCTTTTCTCCAGCAGCATCTGAGTACCTCCAGAATATCAATAACATATAAATTAATTTTCGAGCACATTCCCCTTACATTTTTCCATGATTTAATTTTAGGGGAATATAATACCAATTGTGATGTGCCCCATCTGCGAACATGTAAAAGGATATATTTTTCAGCCCCATCCAGACCTGACATACTGATTTCTCACGCTACAGTTGAGAGAAAGCTAATCTGGAATGTGCATGGTTTTCCATGTCACAGACACCACAATTTTCATTGTTGCATTTTTTTCATTGTTGCATTTTTCATAGCTTGAATACAATTTATAAATGTCAAAGAAACCATTATCATTAAGACGCTGTGT
>JANRGW010021688.1:12621-45737 GCA_024733675.1 Psilopsiagon aymara
TTTTCATTGTTGCATTTTTCATAGCTTGAATACAATTTATAAATGTCAAAGAAACCATTATCATTAAGACGCTGTGTTTCCACAGAGACCACACATACAAAAGTAAACCAACAATACATATCATTAAGCTGGGACACGATATCTCTGTTTTCCAATGCAGCTTTGCAAGCGGGGGCTATTTTAGCACTTTTCCGCTTAATTTGAATCAGATCAATACATTTTTAAATGTTTGAGGATTAAAGTTGCAACTGATTAAAACAAAATTCAGGTATGGGTGAGCTTTATCCCAGATGAGAAATCCCACTGGAAAACTAAACACACCAGTCCTGAAACTTCCAATTGCAACATGCAGAATGAACAAGCCATGGCTGATTTGGAGCTGAAGAATTTTTGCTGCACATCTCAAAGAGCTACAATTCAATTTTCAAGTTTGAAAAAAAGAAAAACAAAAAAAGGAAGAGACAGTTTTCTTCCTAAAAAGACCTATTTTTTTAATGTAAGATGACTTAAAACTGAATTTCACCTTAATGTACAAAAAAGAAGTAAGCATTAGCTAAAATTGGTCCTCGTCATGAAAGAAAATCACAGTCAGCATACATCTCCACTCTGTATACCCAGAATACAAAATCAACCATAAGATATATCCTAGGAAAAATTTAAAAGACCATTACTTCCTCACCTTAGAATAGTTGCTAACAGAACTACTAGAAGATTTCAAAAGCTATAAAATTTGAATTACTCAGATGCTGGTAGATACCTGGAAAAGCCACCATTATTTACATGGGGTGTTGGGGGAGGAACGCAACTTGCTTAGCCAGTAAAAAAACCAAGCTACTAAAAAACAGACCTTGTTACAAGAATACAAATGAAATGAATATTTAAAGAAAGGAAAAACTGAAGAAATGATTAAGAGGTGTGAGCAATTTGTATGGCAATTTAAAAGAAACCTCAACAGGCAAAACAGTTAAGGACGTTAAGATGGAATTTTCAAGATAAAGAGGTGTCTGACCAAGGAATAAATACATTTCTATAGAATTCTTAAATGACACCACAGAAAAGTTACAATGTTCAGTAGATACATAAACCTTATAATGAGAATTATCAAATGAGAATGGAGCTATTCTATATAATATGAAACATTATAAAATACTACTAAAAGGCCACGTCTGCCAAGGTTAAATGTGGGCAGAAATAACGGACAGGTCTGGTTAACTAAACCATGCCCCCCCCCCCCCAGCTTAAAATTGCGTAACTGAAGGGTTCTTTAGTTCATTAATGTTTATAAGTTATTTTTATTGCAGTAAATTATGGAAAACCGGAACAAGCCCAAAAGATTGCTGTACTATTAAATAAAAGAAAACCCTGAACATGTGGCTTCATAAATCTGTATCACAATTTATTAAAAATTGATTCAAAGATGGTGATCAGAGTGTAAAAATGACCTGAAAGTAGACAGATTTTTATCCCACAGCCATTTCTAACAGGAATATAAACACTGGAATTGCTAATGTGATGGGCTGAAGGACACTCTCAGCATGAACTCTACTGGATGGCATATTTTCCTAAACCATATTCCTTACCATAGCTTCTCAGGCCAGCAGTCCCTGCAATCAAATCCTCCAATGAGGTGGCAGGTCCCTTCTGACCCCAGATTTTGTCGAATGGACCCCCTAGTGTCTTCAAAAGCCTTTGATGCTGCTGCGCTGATGGGCACAAGTATGCAGTCATCATACAAACAAACCATCACCACAGATGAAAACAGGATTCAGCCCATGGAGATTAAGAGAGTGTTTGCAGATTCTTGTGATATGTCTCAGAACAAATGGAAAATCTGAATATTAATTAAAAGCACAGCTTCACAGCTGGGACCCTGAACATGGCATTTCATCTGGAGCTAGCATTTACGAGCAGTTACGCTCTCCCCACCTTGGCAAAAGGCTATAAATTTGCAATTAATAATTCTGCTGCTATTCATCTTTGAATGAAGTGGAACATAGTCATTAAACAGAGAAAGTCTTCTACAAGTAGATGCATGTGGATGAGAATAGAGCATCCTTTCAGGGAATGAAATGGCAAAGCGGCAAGAAATGTTTTTTATAAGCTCGTTATCAAAATGCCTTATTCTGGTCATGAATAAACACTTGAGGCTCCCCCAAATGAAGTCTCTTGGAGTCAGCTGCAGCAGTAGCTAAACCTGTTCCTGCCCCATCTTTCTATTTGCTTTTCAGTTTTGGCAGATCAGGGTTCATTGTTATGATTTCAGTTGTCCCCATCAGCAGCTCAATCTCTGCTATTTCCATCAGACGGTCGTGAAGTACAGCCTGTTCCTGTTGCCACTTGTTGAGGCTCAGGGTAGGGAGGTAGGGGCAGTAGTCTGTGCAGCCTGGAGCTACAGAACAACAGTCTGTCTGGGACCTTACACTGCTTTTGGTCTAGTGAAGAGACAGCCTCAATCCAGGGTGAAGGGCTATTAGGGAAACAGGCTCAGCTCTCACCAACGAGGTTCACAGTGAAGATCGGTTTCCCAGAGACACTCTACCTAGAGTATCACCTTTCTGTTTATTTTCCCATTGTCTGCCACCACTAAAACCAAAGAGGCATCAGGCCCTGGCCCACAAGTTGCTCTTGAAGCCCTTGCAACACGTAGAGACTCACATCAGTATCTACCCAAATACCCAGGTTCGTCACTACAGGTCTTCCTGACAGCTTTGGCACAAAGCATCAAACACAGTTTTTCCATGGTACATTCTTTTTTCTCTCTTTTAAAGTAACCCTCCTGAATATCATGTGCATGGAACTCCTTCAGAGATGTAATGGACTAGGGAGAAGAAAGTTTCTAAGTTACCTTTGATTCTAACTAAAATCTCCATGATCCTGGAACCTCCACAAAGCTTTATGAATTAATTTTACAGGCCCTATTAGAACCAAGTTGCTTGCTCATTGTGAAGAGAAAGCAATTTTACCTACTTCTAACCCTCACCTTTGCATGACATGGGGAAAACACACTGACTTCTTTAAATGAAATGTGAGAAATGAAAAATAGCAAGTGGACAAGTAGAGCCCATCCAGCCTTTGGCTGGGCTACGTATTTGCAACCGTGTAAGTAAAGCAAGAATCTAATTAGATGCCACACTCCTACAACACTTAAAGAGAGGAGCAACCATGTGCAAGTGAGTTCATTAAGCTGTGCAATGGGAAGTGAAGTTGAGGATCACACAATAACGGACAACTTTCCTGAATTTGATAGGCATTTCTTTTCAAAAGGCAATTAATTGAATAGAAACGTGAGCTTTTACCAAAGAAAGAATTCTCACTTTTTAATTACATCAGCATTAGATAAGACATTTTGATATCAGTATAATTACTATACTGCCAACCACAGGATCTCCAAGTTCCCAAGTATCAATACCTTCAATGTTTCAGAGCCTAGAAATTCTTAATTCTCCCTGATGGTAACAGAAGAAACTCTTTTAACATCATGAGGAAAATGTTTTAGTCATTCCCCAGTGAATATCACAAGTGATCCAAGAAATATCAAATAAGGAAATTTATAAGGAACCTACACCAATGCCATTAGAATGTGAAATTTAAGTTTGAGCAATTTTATTGGGTAATACAAATGAGCCTTTTGCTTGTGATAGGAATGTTTTATTGATTTAACTTCTGAAGCAGCTTGGCAGGATTTAGAGAACAATGTAATGTGGCTATAGCATTATCATCTCTTTAGAGGAAGCCTGTCTTTTTGTGTTCATGCTATATCTATGCTGCCTGGTCTATAACCATTTCTCACTCCAATGGTAAATTCTATAATACAAAAGGTAAAGACTAAGATTTGCCCCTATGGTGGATTCACCTAAGTCATCCTTCCCAAACCTATAGAAAGATTACAACACAATGACAAACTGTTTTTCCACACCTTCACATCAGGGCTTTATAACTCCTGCTTCAAAAATCTTGTCAGCTGAAACAAGTGCATTCTGCTTTTGCATACTCATTCCTCAGCATGCATTTGTAGGCAGTTAATAGTTATTATGCTGCACTGTACAATTTAGAACTTTAAGAGACATCTGCATGATGCTAATACAAGAGTAAGGCCATTTTATTTCTCAACTCATTTGTTAAAATGAGATAGAAGATTATTGTGAAAATTGATGGAGATGATCCCTGGCTTAATCGTTATAACCAAATGCTCACTGCACACTGATGCATAAAATACAAGGTGTTTCAAGTCAGAAAGTGAGCACAGATTTGCAAGGCCAGGGAAAATCACATTAACTGTGGAGAAGCAATTGATTCTTTTCACTGACTGGCCTTGTCATAAGACTCAGTTTTCACTTACATACAGCCATACAATGACCAGAAATTTTTAAATCCTATCTTGACTAGACTCCCTTAGCCAAAGTAGCAAGCGGAAGAGAAGTGAAAAAACAAGTTAGAAACAACGGTGAGCTGGGCAATGAATCAGAAATCAGGTCCCTAAGGAAAAGTGGGCAAACACAGCTAGTTTCTGATGTACTCTCCTGACAGCTGCAAGTAGAGCACACCAATAGGAGAGGACACAAAGAATAAAACGAATGGTGCAAAGTGCAAAGGACTAAGCTAATACATGTTCTGGTGAGATATTAACTTGCTCCAGTTTGCTCCTGCGGACTAACCCGATGCTAGCTGCTGGGAGTGCATCTTACAGTTAAGTTTCAGCTGCCAGCAGCTCAGCTCATGTGCTGTCACACCACTTGGCAAGGGGAAGCAGAGCTTGGTAGACAGGGATGATAAAGGCATTCACCTTAAAGTGAATCGCCCTCAGATCTCCTGAGCCACAACACTAATGAGGATGTTCCCACTGCTTTGATTTTCAGAGACACAATGACAGTCCAGCAGAACAGTGATAATGATGCACTTACAGTCACTTATGTGCGACTTTACCATGAATTCTGCAATGACAGTGGCAGTAGCATCTGTCATGCATGCCATACCTTTGCTTCTACTCTGCTACATGTGAGTATTGTCTTAAAAGGAAGGGGAAGAGGGGGTCCTTGAGATGTACAGAGGTCTCACTTTTCCTTTCAGACTCCCTATCAAATGTCTAGCAGTAAAGCACACTGGATTTGTGCTGGCAGTTCAGCTGCTGCTCAGGATACCGAGCCCAGCTCTTGAAGGGAACTGCTACCTGCGTGGAAGTCCCATACATGAAGGGCACAAGAAGGAAGATTAACCAGCTTCCATCCTCTGCAAAAGTCAGCAGACACATCCCTCCTCTCATCCACAACCTCTCTCCCCTCCCAGGCTTCACAGACCCCAGCCAATGCAGCAAAACACTCACCAGGCTTGACCATGTAGCCTGAGAGAGAGGCAGGAGTGTCGCTGCCATGGAATACTTCAGTGGCATCCTCCATTACTAGGGGACAGTCAGTCTTCTCCAAACAAGAGTTAGACAATTCCGAAGAACAAAAAGAAAGGACTTTGTTTCCATTAAGCAAGATGCTCCTCTTCTTGCCTAGAAGAGGAACATCTTTTTGTAAGCACCGATTTTGTTCAAGCCATGTGTTACAAACTGCCCAATGTAGCTGGTATGGCTGGTTTCCATAGTGCACTCCTCTGCAGAGCATTTAAGTAGGAGCTAGTTGCAAGAAACAGAGAAGTAAAAACTGATGCAGAATCTTTCAAAACTCACCATTAATTCTCCTTTATGCACATGCCTTCATCTAAGGAGGGAATGAGAGGAAGGCTCAAAAGCCATATTATTAGAGATGAGTGCCTTTTTATTTTCACCTTCATCACTACCTTCTTGCTTCTAACACACCACTGCCACGGACAGGGACTGCTACCTGTGAGACTTGGTGCAGCTACACACAAGACTCATCTGGCCTTCTCATAAGAGTTCAGCCTGCATTGGTCCCCCTGGAATAGCATAGCCTGTATTTACGCCTTGAGGGACCAACCTCCTTCGCCTTTTAAAGACTCTCTCACACTGGAGTAAATGAGGTGTCCGCTCTGCTTTTAGTTACAGCATCCTTCATTTGAAACAGAGGCCAAAGAAGTCAAGGAGCAGCACTCGGTCAGGGTGGGCAATGGATTCTGTGTTTTTAAATGTGGGCTCATGTGGAGACAAAATAAAGGTGCAGTACACAGAAAAAAGCTATCAGAAAATACATACCCTACGTACTAGTTATAGTTCCTGACTCTTGACAAACAAATGATGATAATATTTTCCATCGCAATACATCCTGTAAATAGCTAAATGCATTGGCAAATGTTGATCAAAATAAACCCCTTCAAGAGTTATCTTGTTGAAAACAGCAACTTTATGCATGTACTTGCAGTAAGCAGACTCACACTGAGAATTACAACTAATGTTCATTTTTTCATAAATTAAAAGGTACTACCTCACCAATTTAGCACTTCAGTTTACAGTTCACTCAACTCGATGCAGATATAAATGCTGTATCCCATTTAATCATCTACTGAATAAAATTAATGAATTTCACACACACCCAGGCACTGGTTTAGCTTTAAAATTTAATGCTCAATCCCACATATGAGCTCTTTTTACATGAATTTTATTGTTGTATATGATAAAAAAATATCTCTGAAAGCTTCTGGAAAGGAGAATATTCAGAACTGATTGCAGTTCTCATGAAAGGCTGTACTACAAGCAACCCGAAGGCTGAAGTCCTTTTCCCACCTTCTCTTCAAAAATCAGGTGCAGAGGGAGGGCACGAGAGGCCACTTCCCTGTGCACACATTTCACAATATTCTTTCCTATTATCTCTACCCATCAACTGGAAGACCTCATCTAGGCATGGGATGGTATCTGGCGTCATCTCCAAGCACATTCCTGTCCTCTTGGCTTGTAAAGCCAGAAAAGTTATAAATAGTGATAGGGAGTGTGTGACATGGACACCTGTGGGGTTAAGACCTCGGATTATTTCACAGGTTGCTGAACAGCTGCCTAAAATATCCTTTCTGTCTCCTAGTCCTTTTTCTCATTCACTCCCCCAGGAATTTACACAGAAGAGATGAGCTTAAGCCAGCATTCTAGAAGAGATCTGAATCTTAATAAGCAAGAAATAGCACTGCTTTTCCTCAAGTAGATCAACCTGTGAAGACAAGATTTTTCTCTCTGGTTAGGAAAGCATATGTAGAAAGCCACTACACTGGTTAAGGGCTGAAGGAAAAGATGCTTTGCAAATAGCATATTTAGTGTATCACAATGGCAATGCTGCCAAGGGCAAAGAAATGTTCAGTGAAATCAGTATCTCTGACAGCTGATACTGTCCACGCTCTTGAAAGCTAAAAGATTCCCTTGCAAGAAAGTGCTTTGCAGCTGTATTTAATCTATCTTCCCCAAAGCTCCTAAGAGCCTCCAAGGATGGCCATGCTGCAACCTGTTCTATCACCCCACCAATGTTCTATCACCCACCCCAACATGCTGCATTACTCAGTATGCAGCATGTTTTTTGGGCTGAGGCTGGAAGGAGTGTGCAAAGTGGCAAGAAAGCTGTATAACCTGGACTTAAGTGAATGCTGAATCACAACTTCTTCAGGGGCATGAAGCAATTTGATCTGTCTAAGGCAGGCTGCTGCAGAAAGCAGATTTAAAAGGAGAGTCACGCACAGATGGGGGAGTGCAAGCAAAGCAGTTCTCTGACTGGAGAGCATCTGGCGCACCATTAAGCTACACTTAAATAACTAACAAGTTAAACAAAAGCTTTAAGTAGTGCATGATGTGAGTCTTTTTGAAGGACCTGAAATATGACAGCTGAAGACAGGTCATAGGATGTTTAAGTGCTGGAGATCCAAAGCTGTCAAAACAGATGCTCAACTGTAGCTAGAACCAGAGGGAAAAAACCAACACGGAGGCTGTCCAAGTAAAATGATGGATATAACTGAAAACTCAGCCTGCTAATGTAAAGACAGAAAAGCAATTAATGTATTGCCCCAGCCGGAAGCTCAACCCCCTCCCCTCACCAGACACCCACTCATCCCTCAGTGGGATGGGGCAGAGAAGTGGAAGACTAAATGTGAGAAAACTCCTGGGTTGAGATCGAGACTCTTTAACAGATAAAGCAAAAGCCAGGCACACAAGCAAAGAAAACAAGGAATCAATTCCCCACATGCCATCAGCAGGCAGGGGTTCAGCCATCTGCAGGAAAGCAGGACTCCATCACTTGTAGCAGGGACTTGGGAAGAGAAACGGCAGCACTGTGAATGACACACACACACACCTTTCTTTCCTCAGCTTTACACACTTGAGTGTGATGCTATATGGTGTGGAATATCCCTGTGGTCAGCTGGGGTCAGCTGTCCCACCTGTGCCCCCTCCCAATCTCATGTGCACCCCCAGCCACTCACTGGTGGGGTGAGAGGCAGAAGAGGTCTTGGCTCTGTGCAAGCACTGTGCAGCAGGAACTAAAACATTCCTGTGTGACCAGCACTGTTCCCAACGCAAACCCAAAACACAGCCCCATACCAGCTACTATGAAGAAAAATGAAGTCTATCCCAGCCAAAACCAGCAAAGTCTGCAGTCTTGTACATAGAAGAACTGATGTTTATGTTACCTTTTAGAAACAGAGAGATGAAACAGCTTTCATGTAGCTCTGGAGTCCTCAGCAATTCTGCATCTCATATCCTGAGGAATGAATGCCTCTGATTTCTTTTGTTGCCTGTTACAAAAAAAACCTAACATATTTATTTTTTTTCTGGCATCTTCCACATTTTCTTTCATTACCTTGTAAAATACTGCCACAAAAGGAGGTGCGACCCTCTTTCCTGCACCACGGAATTAGGAGGCATTTGGCTCAGAGATTGGTCAGCATACTACATGTGATCGTAAGAAAGGCTGATATCACTACAATTAATGTTAATAATAAGCAAACCAACACAAACAAACGAAACCCAATAAAAAATACCACACTCGGATGAAAATGATTTGAGATCAGATGTAGCCGAACACTTGAAACAAAGGTGCAGGTAACGTGTTTCAGGGTATTGCCAAAAGTAAAAGAGTATTTCCTTTCTGCTTACATTATTTTAAATATAACACAATTCTTAATACAAACTTTAGGACAGAAAGAAACTTTGAGTGTATCCTCTATTTGCATTTCACCCATATTAAGCAGACTAGCTCACAGATGGCTAAAGGCCATCACCCCAAAAGGTGTCCCATCCTTGCCTCTGTTGATTTCCATTCACTCCCCGGTAGTTACTAACAGTTAAATAAATCTAATGGTAAAAAAATGCCTGCCTAATACTTATTTTGAGCTTGTCTGGTTGAGTTTCCTGCTATTAGTTCTTGTTGTGCTTTTCTCTGCTAAATTAAGGAGCTCTTTTGTATCCATTTGTTCTTACCATGGAGCATTTATACACTAATCAAGTAACTTCTCAGTCTGCTCTAGTATGAAGAACAACTTGATCTGCAAGGGTCTCATTATACAGCTTTTTCTCTTCCCTTTGAGTAATTAGAATTGCTTTCTTCCTCCATTTTTAATATCCTTTTAAAAAGTATGGAATGGAAACAATTTTCAGGTTCAGACTGTTGTACTCACACAGAAATTTACCTTGATGCTTCCGTACGTTCTTCTTCCCATATGTCCAAGGTGCATGCTAACTTCCCTAGCATCGTAGAGAGCCTCACAGCCACTTCGCCTGCCAACAGCCTCAGCTCCTAGGTCGCTCCTGTTAATGCCAGTGAAAAGTAATGGACTTACAGACACACCTATTTCATCAGTCTTGAATATCGCTAAGCTGCACCTTGGGATCCTCCTCCATCCGAGCTACAGGAATAAACCAAAACCACACAAATGCACACAGCCACTTTTTAAAAGAATAACCCTACCTCTGGATTTGGGAAGCATGCCCAATCCCTAACCTCTTAAGCAGCACGCTGTATTACCTGTCAGCTACCTACTAAGCCTTGTGCAACATGGGCATAAACACCATGTTAATGGTATAGTTACAAAAACATTTCCATGGCAGCAAACATGGGTCAGAAAGTTCCCCCACTGTTTGGTCCAGCTCCAGCTTTAGCTTCACTGTACCAGCCCAACTGCCTGAGGGGCTGCTTTCTCAGTGAAACTGTTGAAGTTACGAGGGTAACAAACAAAACGGACAAACCTCTTCCACTGCAGTCTTGTCCTCTCCAGCAAAGAACTGGATGGAGAGAGCAGGCAGAACAGAAACAGAAATTTGGAGAAGCTTTTCCAAGTATTAAAAGAGGACAGAAAATACTCAACCTGACTTTGCCATCCTGACCAAGAACTGATACTCAGTGCTGCGCATAGAGAAACACATAGCAACAGAAGCAATTATTCACCTACCTGTTTAAAGCAGTCAGAAGCCTGCTAGAGACAACCTAGAAGAAAGCACACATTCAAACTATGGCAAAACTACAATTTAAAGTTGTAAGACAATTCAGTTTGAAATTTGGCTTCTCAGCAAAGAAACAGCTGTAGTTATAGGACGACAGCATGGCTGAATTATCAGGGCAACAACCTGCATCAGCAAAGAGCTCCCGACTAGTTCCTGCAAACACCGATCTCTCTGCAGGCACAAGACAACCTGGAATGACCGACAACAAAAACACCGAGGCGGGGTGACTTAACTTCACTGCACTAAACCTCCTGCACAGGGAGTCACTTTCAGAATTCAAATAGCCTTAACTCAATTTCAAGTAGTGAAAATGAACTAAATTATGAATCCTTGAATCCAGAATGAATCCCTAGGTTTTCATCCTGTCTACAAGACTAAAGGAGTCCTCAACTCTGTTCATTTCATGCAGCCTCATCAAAATTCCCTGCTGCATTGATCAAGTTAAGGTCAAAGATCTGCGACCCCACTGCTCTGCAACTTGCCAGAAATTTGCTTAATATGTATCATGTATCAGAAATTTATTCATGGCCAATTTATTCCAATTCATCCTCATAACAACGCTGTCCTTTGGGTTAAATGGCTCTTCTGCTCCACTCCATGTATTCTAGGCAATCTCTTTTTGCAGCCATCATTTTGCCAGATGAATGAGGCAAACTTTAAATTTTTCTTTCAAAAGGAAATTGAGAAAATTGGAGTTCAGCTTCCTGGGGCCAGAACTGCACACAGTACTCCAGACATCATTTCACGGGTGCCCTGGGTGAGGAAACCCAGTTTAAAATTGACTTCGATTTACTCGGTTAATTTTTACTTTCCTATCTACCCCAAGAAACGTAACAAATATCAAGACCATTTTTTGAATCATACCTCAGTACTTTGACACAAACCTGGGAAAATTAAGACTTGAGAATGGTTTCCCTCATGCTGCATTCTGAGGCAACTCTGTCTAAATTGGAGACTAATGAAAATCTCTCTATATTTAGCTATGTCTGGATCAAACAATTCATGCCACATACCTTAAAAGGATAACTTACAAAGAAACGATACACTGTCTAGTCTCAATAACCTTTTCTAAACATCCTATTTGAGGTTATGGGTAAGTTCTAACAACAGTATCCCTTTTTCAGAAATTGGAAACCTGTGCTAAAAATTGTAATGGTTGGGAAACAAATATTATTCTAATTCATGTAACTATAAAATATATATTATATATATTACATACTATTCCAATATATATAACTATTAATATATATTATTCTAATACATATAAGATAAAAGACAGTGTAGCAGTCCATAAAGTGTACTTTATTTCTATATTTAATTATTTCTTTTCAAGATGTTTACTACACTCTCCAATTCCTGATGCTTTTTCCCATTAAAGTGATAAAACAAATCAACTGTTGCTACTTTAAATGTCATTAAGTAGCTCCAGGATGGTGGCAACAGTTATGCAAAGCTTAACAGCTAGACTGTATTTATTTATCTGCTTTGCTTCCTGACAGCTATGAATGTACCCTGCACCTGCCATCTAAACAACAGTCTTACAGACTATTTTCAATAGAACAGGGCTCTACAATTTTGGTGAATGTTTTGCTTTGTTGGGGTTTTTTTTGTTTGTTTATGTACTGATTCGTTGTTGTCTTTTTAATGTAAGACTCTGGCTTCATATGACATATGGTGGGGTGTGTATATGTGCTTATGTGTGCATCTTCAGCTCAGATAACTTGTGAAAAAGCAGGTCCGCCTTAAGAAAGAAAGAGCACTGTTCTGATTTATACCACTATGAACTTAGACTGACTAGTGACAAAGTTGTTCAGTAAAAAAAAGCACGTACCAGTTTAGCTGAACATTAATTCCATTCTTCTGCGACTGAATGTTCACTTTTTGGAATTTGAGGTGCTGAATTCCTGGGCTGCCATTTCAAAAGTGGCAGAGAAACTTCTGTTCATGACCATAACATTTAAACAAATAGCAGTTATATCAAAACACTTCTGCCCATCACCACACAGATATTTTCCTCCTGCAAACAGACAGAATTCAGGCAGTTTCTTCCACAAAGCAAGCTCTAACAGAGGCAGGACAGCACTCCTGTTGTCTTCCCTGCAGTGGAGCCATCTCCTCAGAATGAACTCCATCACAGGTTGTATATATGCAAACAAAGTTCAAGTCTTTCCGAACTGCAAATTCTTAGTAATTCAATTGCCTGAGGGACTGCTTGGGCTCTTGAGTTACTCAAGGAACAGATACTTTCTGTCATTTAAGTCAGTCAAAGGGAAAGAAAATAAGAAGGTATGTTCTTACAAGCTACGCTGGGAGGATTTATATTTGCACTCTGTCGTCTTAGCTACAGTTGTGAGAGCATTTGCTGGTACAGTGCAGTTGAATAAATCTGCAGTTTAAAAAAAATCTTCATAAAAATGAGTATCGCATCTTCATAAAAATTAATTTTTTTGGCTGCTTCTCCCATCTTCTTGAACCAGATTTGGCCTGCTGGAAAGGAAAGGAGAACAATCTTTTCTGTTGAGCTATCTGCAGAAGGTACTGAAATTCACCTTTGTGAGCATCCTGAAAAAGAAAAACTGCATTTTTCATTTTATTTTTAAATCACAGCATGTCAAAATGAACCATGTAGAATAGCAGGGATTCATTTCTTCATGCCTGACAGTAGTCACTAGCTTTGATTCATCTCTATTCATGCATAGCTTGTGTGAAACAGAAGCATAGATAACAGAAGCTCTATTTTTCACAATGGCAAACTTACTTATCTATTTATTAGATGCTCTAAATAGAGCACCTTAACTCCAGAAGTCAATTTATAGCACTGTCCTGGTTTGCAGCTGGGTTGAAGCTGCAGGGCCCAATTTCATTTGCCCTCCACACATGCAACTCTCTCACAAATTAATGTAAGCTCTGATATGGGAACTGAGATAAAATACTGGACTAATGCACAGCTTACTAAGCTTCAAAGAGCAGCATTTCAGCTAAAGGAACAGAGAAAATACACCTACTCCAAACACAGCAGTCATCTTCCATTTGGTGGGCCAGAGCTTTCGTATCATTACTCAGAAGAAAATTTCGGCTACCATTAGTAAAAAGAAAATAGTACAGATGCAACTCCAAATATCTGCGGTTCCTAGGATTCTTAGAGAACATAGCTAGCTGCGGGCAAGCACTAATACTGTATTTCTTCCAAAAAGCCAGTGTACTTTGCATACATATAGAGATGTATATCTGTATGTATATATATATAAAGAAAGATTTCTTAAAAAATATGAAAAGGTCCCCCCCTCAACTTCTAGCAGGACAAAGATTGTGTAAACGTCTCCCTGTGCCATCAATTGTGGCTGGAGAACAGGAATGCAGCCGACAGCAGTTGCTATTCTTTTGATACACCAGATACATGCCTCACATTCCTGCGGCAGCTGACGCCACAGTTAGTCCTTGTATGACTGAAAGGGAGCGGGGAAAGAGGGAGTTCTTCTGGAGAACATTCGGTTTCCATGGATAAGCCTAGTTTCTTCTACAGCAGTACTTTCATGAAATCTTCATACCCTATTAAAAGTAAAAAAATAAGTATAAATGGAATTAAAACTTTCCGAGAGAGGAACACTTAGTGAGTCTCAATATTGTTCTGCAAAACTTCATACCAGTGAAAGTGGGGTGGAGAAAAACCCACTCTTTTCAGAGCCCAGTTATCTAGTACATAAATGAGAGCTGCCGGAAACTTTTGCCTAGCAAGTTTTTTGCGTTCTTTTTATGCTTTCCTTGCCTGAAAATGATCTCTGACCAAGGATAGTGCAAAAGGCTTGGAGGTTTACTAAATGGTTGATTTTGTTTAAAACCACGTGACAGCAAAAGCTCTGTAAAGAAACAATGGCTGTTGATTACTGATGCAACTTGACATGTACTGTACTCTTAACATAAAATCATTCCAGGGGTCACAACTCCATCTCCAGTATCTCCAATATCCCAAAACAATTCGAGGTTCTGTCTGGTCTCCAATAACAAGATTTGAAAATTGTGCCCTTAACAAAAGTGCTCTTTAGACTTTAAATAGGGATATGAATATACATATTTAGAGACAGACCACAAACAATTTCAAAAGTTCTATGGTAAAGACAGAGATGCATGAACATTAATGTAGTTTTTTTTAAGTAGCTTAGAAGTTGCATGTTAGCGCACCTTTGGGTATTTCTACTGTGTCATGATGAATGCACACTTTGTGCCCAGAGGTCAGCATCTTTTCCATTCACCACAGCTGAAACAGCCATTGAGTAGGCTGATGAAGAGCAGCCAAGACTCATGTTCTCCCTGCAGGCTACATAATTTTTGCCCTACTCAGAAGCCAAAAGGGAAGGCAGTGCAATCTATTGGTCTGCCTCAAGCTCAGAGCTCAAGACACGTAGGGGGCTTAATGATTTGTGTGCATTATGGAACAGCTTCACCATTGATATGTTTTAAATGAAAGTCATGTTCTGTTTCCCTGACTTAACTCATAATTTGATTATCCAAATCCAGATTTCCCAGGGGCTCTTTTAAGACATTCCAAACAAACGCTTCACTCCTTTTCCTCTTCGGCCTGCATTTCTTGTGCTATCATATCCGAGACTGACATTTACACTGAGAACAACCAGAAAGTACCGTTCTGTCTGAGCAATGACAAAATTACTGCAGAGTCCTTACCTTTCCATTGCAAACACAGATGCTGTTATGCTGTGAATAATCACATACAGCTCTTAGATAGTTTGATCCTCTGTTTTTACATTTTTATGTTTTTAGGGCTGGAGGACAAACTAGGACAGAAATAACATTTATTTCCTCTCCTTCTCATTTGTACCATTCCTACCAACTATGAGAAAGAACCACATGTGAAAAATTGCATGCAGGTTATATTACTTATTCGAGTTCTTACATAGAACATGACCGAAATCTTCTAGGCTTTCCTCAAGAGCCTGTTTATCTCCACACTCAAATACAGAAATGCACGTGAAAAACTAGATTTATTCTCTTTTCCCTCTCCCTTTTATATTAATATACAATCAGATATTACTACAGAGTCAGTATAATCAAATGGGTAGAGCTGTAGGTTACGTGGGAGCAGTCTTCCATAAGACCACAGTTGTGCTGCACTGGCAGCACACTCCACCATTAATTCTTCCAGGGGAGCATTTTCCACCAAGACTCCTTCCACCTGAGCATCCTACGGTACTTTACAGACATGAAGCCAGTCTGCGCTCAGCTCTTCCTGATTTTAAACTTGCTTTTCCTTGAAAGAAGGTTGAAAGCGTAAATTGAAGAGGATTTTCAGGAACACTGTGTAAGAATGTAGGGAAGTCAGAGCACGATTGTCCTGCCCAGGTCAGCCTTTGCAGTACCCTACTCCAGCACCCGTATGACTGCTGCTGAGAATGTGCTCCTCAGAGTGAACAGCAGAACTGCTGTTGAGTTTTACCTGTGGAAAGAAGGAACATTGGGCGAGGAAGCAGCGAGCCCTGCCCAAAGGCACTGGCCAAGCGAAGCCCACATTTCTGCTGAGAGATCTCACTAGAGGGAGCACACACACCACTGCCTCCCTTTGCCTTGGCTGCAATCTGCTGAAGGAGACCGGCTCGAAATTTTCAAGCCTCCTCAACTGCAGAAAACGAAATGAAAATAATAAATCCTAATGAACAGACATAAAAATCACCATTGCAATTTTCTGGGGAGGGTTCTCCCTTCGAGAAATGTAGTTTTAGCAGCAAGTCAGATTGTTCTGATGGGGAAAATACAATACTAATAAAAAGATGAGCTTGCTAATGAATAAATCCCATCTCCCTTTTCAGAAACACAAGGGTAGTTTTTCCAACCTTTCCCATTTTCAACAGTTGCACCGGGATAATAAAATAATCTTGTTACCATATGGCCTGAGCAAAGAAGAGGAACCAGGGAATCTTGACAGAGTGTGAAATGAAGACTTGTTTTTTCTCCTGCTTTTCATCATCAGTTTATTTTCCTAATCCTGCATTGCTGATAGATTCTGGTACAAACAGTTACACAGCCAAACCGTTGAATGCCATCACCAGGGTCTGCCGGGCAGCAGCAGCTCTTGTGGAAATGACTGCTGCGAGCTCAGACTAAAGTCATGAAAAAAGGAGGCTGTGCTGTGGAACAATTACTCTCTGCTTCACTGGTACCCACCTATCCAAAGCAGAGCAATGATGCACCTCCACGTGGATTTTTCAGAGATGTATGCCAATGTGTGATTGATCTGTTTAAAACAAAAAGACCTTGTGCGTTTGCCTTACTTTATCAACTATGATCTTTGCATAATTAGCATACGAATTACCCAGGCCTGGTGCTGAAGGCAGTTCTCAGTACTGTAAAATGATGCTTTGAGGGAGAAGATGCACACCACCTCCTCCAGTCTGCATATTTCCACATCCAGCCCCTTCATTTCCTCTGTCCAGCTGCAGATGCTCTGGATAGTGCCTTTGGTTTGCCTGCTGATTATCTGCTCCTGAAGCAACTGTTGCATGCCCCAGACTGCTCCTGGCTTCTTTCCTACATCCTTTTGTTTTGCATTATTCTTTTTTTGAGGGGCTGTTCTGGTTTCGTTCTCTCCCCCACCCCTTGCTTTTGCTTTTCATTTAGTTATGCGAAAAGAATGTAACGTCCTTCTACACCCATCTATGAGTCCCTGGTGAAATTACCCTTGATTCTCACAGTACTCTGCATTCTTCACAAGCCGTTTTCATTTGCTGTCTGTTTCACTTGCACAGTTCATCAGGCACTGCTGCACGAAGGAATTTCTCTTCTAATCCTTATGTGGTGTGCATCCCACTCCTAATTCAAATCAAACAGATGACAGGTCTCCTCAGGAGAAAGGCCAAAGCCAGAGGTAGTCACTCCTGCAAGCACATACAAAGGTTTGATGATCATTTCAGAAATGTCAGGAGGTTAATAGCAATGAGCTCTATTTATGTAGGCATGTAAAAAAACATCACACATAGTGAGTTCATGTGGGCTGGGAAAGGAAAAGAGAGAAGAAGAAAAGCCTTTGCAAAGGTCTAAACCAAATCCCTTTGTCCTGAAGAGTCACAGAGAAATATCAAGGCAGCTACCACAGCCTACAAATCCCAGTAACTTGGCACTATAAACCCGATGTTACCAAAGAGATAACCTTTAAAAGGATACTACTTGTAGCCCTCCCTAGCAGAATGCACTACGCCAGCCCTGTCAGACTGCCGTAGGTCATGAGCAGAACATATGGAGGGTTTATGTCTCTGATAAAGGCAGTTAAGTTGCTTTCTCTGCATCTGGATTAAAGTGATCTTCCCACAGCTGCCATGAAATCCTTGCTTGGTGGTGGTAACTGAAAATCTTTCCCCACTACTGCTCAGCAGGCTCATGTGACATTCTTTTCCAGATAGATAAAGATATCCAATTTATAAAGCAAACGTTAGTCAGTATAAAAAAGACAGACAACGGTTTTCAGTACTGACGATAGTTTTCTCTATGAGTATTTTCTCACTCTTTCTTTTAGTGGTTCTCTAACATTTTTAAATTGTCTTTAGTGCCAAACCTTCATTCCAAATAGATCAATCCAAACTGAGAGTGATGCAAAAATCAATATGGCTTGGGAAGAATTAAACCAGTTTTTCTCTTGAGTTTCTTGAACGCTCTTCAAGTGCCAAATATTTTTCCCATTAACTGTACTGCAAGAAACCTACTAAATAGCTGCAAGATGCTTCTTAATTTTTTAAAGCATTGCTCTGAATTAGTGAAAGATTAATCTTTGAAGATTATTGGCTGCTAAGGATACCTGACAAACCATGTACACAGGCACAATACAGGAATCTGTGAGGCTTCTCCATTCCAGGGATTCCTGCTCTTCCACTTACAGCACTGTGTACTCCAAGAGCTGACAAAAGAGAGGCCTTTCTGCGGCAAAGATCTCATTTTCACCATCACTGCAGGGGAAATAAAACCACCTTCTGAACCACGACAAAAGCAAATCATGAAACAATGAAACAGAACTGCTCAAGCTTTGCCTGGAGTTGCTTGCTTGCTGCTTTAGCACTCGCACTATCCTTGTCAGTTTTGATAACTGCAGAAATATTTGTGTCAAGCACATCAGCTACTGAGTTGGCAGCATTGTTTGCTGAGACTCTTTTCTGGTGATTCCCCTTTGAAAGTATGACAGTTTATTACAAGCCAAGAAGAGAGCGTGTGAGACATCAGTATGGTTTTGATGTGAAGAAAAATTGCGTAAGAAAGCCTAAGATGACACAACAGAATTTAGCCTTCATGAAAAGATGGCAGTACTTAGAGGCTACATCTGAGGGAAAGAGAATATAGTAGGAAAACCCTTTGTCTGTTAGAATGAGCTTTTGAATCAAAGCTAATTGAGAAATTGAACAGGAGAATCCAAAGAAATAAGTGATGATCTTCATAAAAAAATAACCATTAATCAGCCATAATCAGGCGCCACAACCTCAAATGGGAAATGGAAGCTTTTCCTTCATCATGCACAACTCATTTCACAGCAATCACGTTATACTCTTGGTTAGGTTTTTCCAGGCACAACATCAAGCACAACCAGCCTCATCTCTGCAGGCTGTTACAGAATTCCCTGTTTCTGTAGTAAGATGCACCTTATTGACCAGCTTTCACTGCATCAAACTTTTGCACCAAGTCCAATTCAGTCAATGCTGGAACTGTACAAAGGCTCTCACATAATCACAACACATCTGTTGTTTCCTCTCCTTATCTGAAGATGGATATTGACCTTGATATTCCAGCATGTGAGGTATTTGATAAAACAAATCAAGCAAACACCATAAGCACTACCATGAATGAGAGCAAAGTTTGTTCATGATGGGAGGGAAATGAGAGGAGAAATACCTGGGGAAGTTATTTTGCTCCCAGTCCAGTAGTAAAAGGTCTGGATAATCTGGATAATTACAGCTCTCATAATTGGAATTACTGCTATAATAAGCAAAAGCTTGATACAGACTGCTTGAAAGAAATAAGGGCCCTATTAAAATGTAATTTATAATAGCAGGTTTTATTGTGTTCAGGACAATTTTTTTTCAGACAGATTTTACGCAGTGATGCTTTCAGTAAAGGAATGGCACTTCCTGGGGCTAATAATGCTCTGATAGGTACAGAGAAGGTATCACTTGGCTAAATTTGGATATAGGCAGCTGTACATTACTGTCTGTCTCAGAGGGGTTTTTTGCATTCAAGAGGGTTGGTCTGGTAATGATTGGGCTGGTTTTGTACAATGTATAATGCTTGACTACGTGCTTTCTTAAATTCAGAATAACTAACACAATGAAGTCACTTCCACAAAATGCCCCTGAGTCAGAAAGAGGAACTGCGATCACATCTGTCCATCTAAAGAAATTTCCAACCTCCATCTACAGTTTCTGCCCCTCTGTTGGAGTTTATTTTGCTTATAGATGTCAACATTAAATCAAAAGCAGCAGAAAGAAAAAATCCCTTACCTCAGAAACGTGTTTGGGGCTAGCTAAATGGGTATAGGAAGGAGATGAGAAATAGAGCTGGTCAGGAAGTTTCTGACAAACAGACTTCATCGAGGAGAAACTTTCATAGTAAAGGGACTATATTGCCAATGACTGTGCATTTTTGTACTTAAAAGTATATACCTCCAATTTTCCACTCCTAAAGTAAAAACTTGAGGCTAAGTTTTTGGTTAAGACATTGACAACATAAAAGTAAGCATAAGCGGTGGAAATTCGAATCATAGTTAGGGTTGGAAAGGACCTTACGAGTATTAAAGTTTACTAAAATATTACTACTTGTTAACAGATTAAACATATCCTTTTCTCTCTTCAAAATACATGCAAACACACAGTCTGCTTAATTTCAAAGTTCTAAAGTTTGTCTTTATTATTGGTCAACTATCCACTCCAAGAGTACCTGTACCTGCCTATGTTTCTTTAATAAAATAGATTAGCCTTTGCTCTGAAGAAGAGTCCTGTAAGGCTAAATATAATTCAGCTTTAGTGTTATACCTATCCTCACCTGTGTCAGCCATGGGCAACGAATACCTGCCAGTTAAATATTGGCTTGAACCACTTAGTATTTAAAACACTGCAATAGATAAGGTTGAGAAGTACAGAGAAGACAGGAAAACACTGCTCAAAGTGCAAGTATACCTCATTGAATCCAATTATGTATTTAACAGAACCCCTGTTCACAAAATGAAGCTTGTGAGAACATCTATGACAAACAGAAGGATCTAAAAGAAAGGACAATAATCTAAAAGAGTAATAGAGCAGAAGATAAAAAAACAATAGTTGCACAACGTTAGTCAGGAACTGTGAATTTTCCCTGCTTGAAAATCCAGTTTGGCAAAATTTTTGTTCAAAATTAAACTTTTCTAGATCCCAGACCAGCAAACACAAGACATCTCAATCATTCATCTGATTCTAAACTGACTGCTTTTAGTAGGACACTGGAGAATTCAGTTGTAAATGGTGCTGAGAACCCAACATTTTCAGGCAAAATAGTGTTTAAAGTGCTCCACTGGAACATACAAAAGCTTTAGGACTCTTTCCCCGTATTTATCAGTATAGCATTATGTACTAAACCCAGGAGCACCTAAGCTAATCTGAATATGCAAAATCAACAGAATAGCTTGCAAGAAGATATTTTACATAGACCTCTCTAAACACACCTCTTTCCACATCCAGACACTGCACTTACAGCGATGTGTTTTCAGTGTAATACTTCGTCACAGATCTTCTCTGTGAATCTGGCAAACTGCTGGAGTTCTGCATACACTAATTTCCCATCTGTGTAAGGGTACCAAGTCTGCAAGTTAAAGGATGAAGCATCCACGTACTCTAGCAGAAAAGATGGTGCCAGAAAAACAAGGAGCAAGCAAATCTGAAACTACTCAAAACAGCTAGGTCCCACAACTATGGCAAGGCAGGGGGCCATCAGCCATGCACTGATTTGTGCTTTTTTGAGGCTCAGAGAATGAATTTTGTGGCTGACAGGTGCCAATTCAGGCAGTTAAGGCTTCCCAGCCACGGCCCTTCCCCGGGGCAGTATTTAGTAAAAGCACATGAATGATAGCAGTGACAGGGTCACAGAGGACAGTCAGACATCATCGGGTCACATCAATACTCAGATACCAGAAAAAGGATTTTAGGAAGTGCTAATTTGCTGCTGCAAAAGCAATAATCATAAGCAGAGCTTCCCTGGGAACGTTTGCTGACCTTGACTGTATTATCTATCTGGTGACAGCAACAGCCGCTTTGGAGAATAATAAAGCCAGACAACAAATCCTGTCCTAGAAGAAAAGTGTACATGAAGGTTGGACAGAGATGACCTGGTCACAGTCAGTCTGGCTATTTTCAGTGTGTCATGTTTGCAGTCTTTTGAACCCAGAGTTCTGTATGACTGCACTTGCTTCCATGCACTGTCCCTGGTTTTCCTAGGCTGTGTTCAACTTACCTGTCCTGTAAACACTCTTGGGTTTCCCTTCCTCATCTTCCCTCCTCAGCTGTTCCTTCCTGCTGTGACTTTTTCTCCACTTATTTCCTCAAAAGCTGTCCATGAAGGATGTCCATTGTGTATACTGATATAGGTTTTTTTCATGAAATATGAAGACTAATTTGACAGGCACTCATCTTCACCAGTAATCTTATTAAATCACTGCCATCCACTTCCTTTCTGTGTCACTTAGCTTTGGCAATTTACTTTGTCACCTCCACCTGCCGCCATTGCATCTGCTTAGGCTCTTCAGAATAAGGGCCTTGTTTTTCTGTAAAGAAAGACACTTATTAAGTGTAAGCTTTTATACAATAATGGAGATTTTTCTCAAGTCTCCGTTAACACATTGGTGATTTCAAAGCAGTTCCAAAGGGGCAGGCAGATGTAAACACCTGGCAGAAACTGGTTCTCTCAGCAAGCAGGTCAGGGAACTCAAAAGCCCCTGAAGACTAGCCATTTTGATGCATTTGAGAACAGCCAGCATGAAATGGGTTTCATTCGCTTTTTAAGGATTAGAAAAAGCACCTAAGAGGGGCCAAACTCTGCTTCCCATGGAAGACAAAAGCTCTGCCATTCACATTAATGCAAACAAGTGGACAAATGCCAAGTGCTTTCCTAAGTTCTGTCCCATACACCTGGTTTATATTCAACATATGTATGCATGTATCTTAATGACTGCACTTCAGTTAGCCTTACTACTAAAACCAAAATGGAGCTGCAGAAGAGACCAATATTTTCCACTTATTTTTTGCACCTATTTATTAGCCATACAGCCTTATAAGCATTGCAGTATTTCCCAGTTTGAAATAAAATAAGTAAAAAACATAAACATAAGAAAACATAAAAGCATCAAATAAATGAAACAAGAAAAATACATTTTTAGCTACTGCTGAAATCAGAATACTCACTCTACATATAAAGACATTAGCACTGTGGTAGTGCTACATAAGCTAATTAAACTCACCTTGCTGTTTGTTCTACAGCTCCTCTTCTCTGGTATTCCAAGGACGATAGAAATGGTTCTGAGACATGTGTCTGAAGGTAAATGTCCAAACCCACTCCGTGCTAGCAAACAAATGGCTGTGAAAACAAGGTCTTCTTAGCCCCACACATGCTCTATGTTTAACACATCAGCTGTCACATTATCAGATCAGGCAGGTTTTGCATTAAAGGTGGGCAGAGAATGCCCCAGAGAAGTGGAGGCAACAGCAGCACTGAGTGAAGTGGACAGAGAGGATGAGTGCTTCCTGTGGGTATTACCTACCTGTTTCTTTCTTTGCAGCGTTACTTTTACACTCAAGTTGCTCTAGCTTTTGAAGTGAAGCATCATTCTCAGCCCTTCAAATTCACTAATATATTTTGGGCAAAAAAAAGAAATAAGAGGGCCCTCCCAAGCCAAGTTATTATACACCCAAACACAGCCCATTTCTGGGCTATTTCCAGAAATTTCTGCCTAGTCAATACACTGCTTAAGCGGCACTACTGCATACTGAGCTATGGAGAACCAAGGCAGAAGTGCAAGAGAGATTTGAGTAGCAGAGATTAAAACTAAGTGAGGGGAGAAAATACCATCCCAGGTGGTACTGGCATCTTGCAGCCAAATGGGGCTTCCAAGCTGAAAATGTCTGCTTCCCTAAGAGCATCCTAAATTGCAGACCACTTTAAAAGACACCTCAAGCCAGATACCCCAGCATTTTTAGATAGTGAGCTCTCAGCATGAGAGGGCAGAAGCAGGTGGGCAAGGCAGGAGGAAGGCGGTGGGTAGGTGTAAAACCGACCACCAGGACAGAGGAATAAGTTTTCTGACCTCCAACCGATAAACAAAACACCCTCATCAAATGTCAGCTATGCAGGATAGGGCTGGTTTTTTGAGTGCCAGCAAGTGCCAGTGCAGCATCTAAAAAGATGCTTTGTGATTATCTTCCCACTCCTTAACCTAAGCTTTCATGTAGCTGTGGTGCAACACTGGGTTTTGCCACCTGTGACGATGCAGACATTGCCCTTTGACAGTAGCTGTGGGAGAACATGACCTATTCTCAACTAATCTTTTCTAACAGGGTGAAAATGACCTGCTGTGTAAAAGGTTTCCCCAGATTTATGCCTCAGTTTCCCCAGAAGGACAAATGATTGCCAGAAGAAACCTAAAAACTAGTTCAAACTCATAAATGACACCAGCTTAAACCCTTATCCACTCAGTAAGGCACTGCAGGAAGCCTACAGAGGCTTTTGGTGAAGGCTCAGTAAGATGTTTCAGCTGTAACCTCTTAAACTTCAAAGTACTTTTCTTAGACTGCTACATAAACTTAAACTTGCCAATTACTTTTACGACATCAGTGAAGATATTCTGCCAAGAATTGACTACAGCATCAAGGACTAGGTTTATGTGAAAAGGGCTTGCTATAAAACATCAGCCCAGCCTCAACCAGAAAGAGGAGAAAATGACACTGAGCTTTCTCCTGCTTAATCAGCTCATTTTTTAACACATCAGACATCAATTAAGAGCCATGACTTTGTGAACAGACCCAATCAAGGCGCATGACTGAGTTGCAGTACCTGATTCTCAGAAATTTTCACGATGTGGTTTTCGTTGGCTCTTTTGTCTGGTGAAGCAACTGCTGATGCAGAAGCAGGTTGCTCATCTTCTCCCCCAGTGACAGTGTACCACAGTGAAACCCTCCTCCCCGGCAGAGCTGGCAGGATCTGCCACGCAGCATGCCACAGCTGCACGTGCTGCTAGCCCTGCAAGGGAGCTGCTCCCCATCCCTTCCAATCCCTCCCTACCTCTTGCTGCTGGCTGACCTTCATACCCTGCTCCTCCTTCCTGTGTTAGCCAATCTGGCCAGCTATTTCACCCATCTCTCTGTCCTCTTGCCTTTTTTTTTAATTTCAGAAGTATCACAAAACAAAATAATTGATATGAAATGAACTGATGAACAAAATGGTTTGCAAAATAAGTATGTTTCAGGACTGCCCAGTGCTTGATATCTCTCCTCCTCTCAATTAGATGTCCAGAAACCTTCTCATCTTACTTAACTTCCCTCTTCCAAGCACAGCCCTCAGTCTCCAGACTTACAGAGAGCACTGCTTTCAAATAAGCATATTTATGTGATTTTTAAACTAGCCAAAAGGAAGAAATCCTGCCTTGAACCACAGCTTCACTGAGGTTAATGGGCCCCTGGACCCATTAATGAGTTCCTTTTTAGACCCTCCTGATCTTTCCGCTCCTTTTGTCCTGGCCTTCCCACTGGTTAACTACAACTCCATACAGGTCAGTCTTATTTTTTACAATATCATTAATTTGCATTGTAAAAGACTAGTTTTAACTCCCAGAAGTATCTGTGGGCAGTAAGAAGAACCACAGACCATGACAGTGTGAAAGTTATGCTGGCTGCGGAATATAGCACTTCACAGCCTACAGCCACGTATGTGGGTAGGCCCTGCATGGGAAGAAAAATGGGAGCCAAGTGGACAATGACCATGGACATGTAATTGCCCGAAGTGTAATGGGGCATAGAGTTAAAATGCAGTTTGGGTTTTGTTTGTTTTCCTCTTCATTATAAAGTCCCCTAATTGCTTCACTTCCAGAAGGTCTTAAGAGAGACTGGTATCCCAGGGAAACACACTGGGGAAGGGAAGACAAAGATGTGGCTAGCTAATACCAGGAAGCTTTCCTTTAGATCCCTGAAAACAGTTCCAAGACTCCTGGGGAATAAGTAGAGGAGAGTTTTGCAGCTGTCCTGACTACTTCAGTAGTGAAGCAAAACCCCAAAATAAAGTAAAACGAAATACAAAATGCTTAATTTTTGGAACTGTTAATTCCTGGTTTATCTAGAGGTGATCAGGCATCTTCTGAGAGGCTAAGAATTATTAAGCTGGTCACCAGCTTAATAAAAACTAACAACCCCTTCTCTGTTTTTCCCATTACCCCCAAACTAGGACTTAAAAATAATTCATCTTCCTCTTGATGCCTGGGTTTACCCTCGTGCAACATTCAAAACGCATGGTAGACTCAGATAAACAGACATCACACACGATGTACACACAGGCTTTCAAACATGGGTAGTATTGGTCAGTGAAACAGAATACACATTAATTTATTAATAACCTTTTTAAATGATTGCATGTTTCAATGCTCTCATGTGCTAAGAGAACATAAACCTAGCATCTGAAATTAGTACCTTTTTAGGGGAGACAGAGCCTCACAGTCTGCTTCTGGGGTGTGCTTTCATAATCAGTTAGAGAATGTCTCTTCTCCAGAAATGAAAAATCTGAAGTTTAGTAACCTGGCTAGCCCAAAAGAGAAAATAGCTTCAGCATTAACAATGTATTAAAAACTCTCACGACTTCTTATTAAAACATGTTTCCCAACATTTACACACATCTTAGTCAGGCATTAAAGGCTTGGGCCAGACACATTTTCCTGTACTCTTCCCTCTTCTCACTGTCTGGATGCTGATGGGAAAGACCATGAGCAGATTTTTATCTTCACCCTGCAGTAGCATTGCTGTTTTAAGGTGTTACAGGTCCTCACTCATGCTGCTTTTTACCACTCCATCACCAGAACTGACCTAGGGATACTCAAAAGCACTCCTCAGTCACTCAAGCACAGAGCTCTGCTCCTCTCCTCACACCAGGTCTTTGGTGCTGAGCTGTCAAGCTTTGGCCACAGACCCTGCTTGGGGGTACACCAGCCTCTGGCACAAGCTGCTACCATGCTTTTTTCAGTCTCCTTCTGAATTAGGAAGATGCAGATGCCAAGGAACACATGAATCAGTCTCAGACTACTCCATACCGCATTACATTGGGAGTAGGGCATCCCCCGTGAATCAGGTGTTGGACTGTGCGTGCTCCGAGACAACAGAAGGACCAATATCGTGGCTTATTCTGTTACATTACAACACCACAGTTCTGCTAATATGTGCTACTCTTTGACGGCAGATGAGCTGGCTAAAGCATAGCTTTTCATCAACACCAACTAAATTTGAGGCAGCCCATTGTCTGGATACCTCAGGTTTGACATTTAAGACTGCTGAGGACACCAAAGTCCCGTTACCATTAAAGGTGAATCTACTCTTAACAGCACAGTTCTACACAACAGCAAAACACTCAGAGAACTCATTTTCTAAGTGTCTCGTATTTGGTACCCAAAATAAATGGAAACTGGTGACTCTATATAGTGAGCTAGCTGTATGTCGGTGAAACAGGAATGACAGCACCCACAGCATGAGACTGTGGCTTCAGGGGCCAGGGTAAAAGGAGCACTAGAGCATTTGCATGGGAAGCCACGCAACAGAGAGAGCACTTAACTGTTTTCTTCATCTTAATAACAACCAACAACATAGTACAAACAGCAGAAGTTATCTGCGCTCTGGGCTCTATGCTAGGTCTGCCAGAATGGCAGGACATTTTGGCATGATCTATTAAAGCCCAGACAGCTTTTAAGGTGAGGTGGAAAGTTCAGCCTCCACAGAAAGCAATTGTTCTTTGTCACCAGAGAGCTCAGAAGGAAAAACTATTACTCTCACCTGAAAATTTGAGCTGAACTAGAATCCTGCCACCAGAAAGACTGTTTGCACAGTTCTGCTTTTATGGGTACTGTCTTTTGATATTTGGATGAGAGGGTATTAATGTGCCATGGCATACAGGAGCCCTCTCCAATTTATCCACTTGACTTCTCACATCTTTTCTCCCTATCTAAACTCTTGTAACGTTCTTAATCAAAGGTCACAGGAGACACTGATACACAGGCAAGCCTTATATATGGCAAGGCAAGGTTATCACACCTGATAAATTCAAGCACTGTCTAACACTTGAGATTCTCTCAGAAGAGAGTGTCTGGACTTGGGGATGGTCTCAGTTGTTTTCAAGCAAATTCTTGTATCTACATATATTCACACCCCTATATATACACACATACACATTTACATATAAATTAATACATATGTATTTACACACACATATGTATCTACACATTTTAATTCAGTAGATTCTACAGCTACTTGCCAGTTCATTTTTTCAAGTAACTGAAAACCTTGCATTGAAAAGGGAAAAAATAAAATTAATGCTTCCCATTTCCAATCCAAATGAACAAAAATCCCCCCAAACCCCTCCCTTTCACACTGCAAAACTGAACAATCCGTTTTCAAAACAAAAAACTTTTCAAGCGTGTTTGGAAATGTTCATGGGGAAGACCTCATATTTCATTCTGCCCTAGCTTTTGCTGTCTTGCTCAGTATGACAAAAGTCACCAGCAAAAGAACAGGAATAAAATGTTCTCTCTTGGAGGACAAATCCTCTAGCATCATCGCTGTGAGCCATCTGCCATGCATTTTTAAGCACCTTGCCCTTAACATCAGTATTAAGTGGCTGCAGGAAAGATCTTTCAGGAAGCACTCAGCATCCCAGACTTTTATCAGCAGATCGGACCGCTTATGGCAAATACAATACTAACAGCCCCACGCTGGGGTGAATCTAGTGGCAATGGCTATGCATTCTGAAAGAGGGTCATCAGCGGGTGCGGGGTATTTTATAGTGGCGCTGACTGTGGCCTTCAATTATGTTAGCATGCGAATACGTTACATTTACTACCTGAGGGTTTAAAAAGAATTTTAGCCTTAAGGGAAATATTTACAGAGAGAAAACGAGGCACAGAAAAGGACAAAGAATCTCTCCAGCTTGCCTGCCTGGTTCTGGTAGACCCGCAGAGAGAGAATAAGGCACACAGGACCATTTCTTTCATTTCCATGTACTGTAGAGTTCAGTACATAACCTCCCCTTCAGCCTCCACTATGCTGTTCCTCTGAAAGAGTCACGTGTTGGTCCCAAAAGCTGAGGTTAATGGCATTACTAGCACAAAGAGATTGGGCTAGTAGTAAAAAAAAACCTCTACACACTACAAAATGCTCTCACGAATGATAAAACAAAACTCTCTGCAGCTGGAATGGATAAATAATGGGAAAAATAAGCCATTTCAGATCAAAATCCTTACAATGCCGTGCCATCAAGAAAAGCAAGAAAAGGCTTAAGAATATGCAGTAGCCTTTCAAGTTCTTTCACGCACAGCTCCCCTGCTGCAGCCATGCTCATTAAAGGTGAGCTTTCTCACATTGGGTTTTTTTAAGGCATTTGGGGTATATTTATTCCAGAGAAGAATATTTGTTTTTCTGTGCAACAGCCTCTTTTTTCCCTGCATCCTCTGTTGCTTATGCGATGCTTCATTTTCCCTTCATATTTGCTCTTTTTTCCCCCTTCTATCCTTTGTTTTGGGGCTTATTCTGGTTTGAGCTATTAAAAAAAAATTGATAAATCCTGTTCAGTACTGCTATAAAAATGTTTCACCTTGTATTCTGAAGTGTTGACCCTATTGTAGCTGAAGGCTCTTTTCAGACCTATGTGGTGAATTACTTCCAATTTGACCTTCTGTCTTGTATGTGTCCTTCTCGTAACATGATAATATACCAAAAGGACATCAAGATCCACTGTGGGATGCGGAAAACCTCTCAAAGTCAGTTTCTTTCAATTGCCTTTGATTATGTGTGATTTGGGGGCACTTATTCCTTCACAGGATTATCGAATGTTGCAAAGGTTCTCATGTGATATGTATGCATATATAGACACAAAATATGTAGCTGCATTGAGACTCACATAAAGCGCATTATAAAGCTCTGACATTAACAGCTGAGTTCATTTGCACCCTGTTGAAGAAAAATACTGTTTCATAAGCACATGCAAAAGTTAATAGAGGGATGTTTCATCCTGGGAAGTTATCTGTCCGAGACACAAGCAATTTATTTCCTTCTTTTCTACATCTGCACCCATCCCCAGGAAAAAACATTTTTACTCAGAAGGATAACCTGCCCATGCCATATCCTGCCCCATTGGTAACTACGCTGCCTTTTGAGCACGAAGCTCTCACACTCGTCTGCCTCTAGCACGCCTGTTCTCTACGGTACCTGCTACTGCTTGGAGAAGGTGTTCTTTGTCTATTTAAAATTCACTTGTTTACTTTTCTAAAATCTCATGCTCAGAGAAGGTTGAATGCTGTAGTTTCTTTTTGCTCCTGTTCTACCCTCTTGTAATCCAAATCTCCGTCTTCCACACAATGCAAGAAATTTAAATGCTGAAAAAGCGTAATTCTTTAAATAGTCTGAGAGCGCAACAGTTATTAGGTCAATGTGACGACACAGCAGCTGATTTATGGTTGCCCTGAGGAAACAATTTCTCTGGAGACACGTCTTAACCTTCCAGCATCACACTATTCATCCCCAAATTACCCAAGCTTTCTGCAAACGCTAGTTTTCACCCCAAGACAATAGTAACCTGGTTGACCTTTCTCTGTTCCAGCCTAGAATACAGGTAGAAGCACTCTGGCAAACCTATTTTCTTGGGTTGGAAGTAAGGGAATCGGTCAAAGACCAACAATCTTATTAGTGCCCTCCGCTCTAACAATGAAGAAGGTATATTAGTGGCTGAAAGACAGATAAACTTGATAAAATGCTTTTCTTTCAGTGAAGTTTACAATAAATGCCTACCTGAACTGAGAGTCAGTAGGTGAAAGAGCATTGCTGGATTTCTTATATGCTCCCGTTTATTGCTGCTGCTGGTAGGTGACAGAGCTAATACAGTTAAGAGAAATCCGGTTTCAGTCTGCAGAACTTAGTCTTCAGCAAGACACAAGGCATGACCTCATAGCAGCCTTCCAATAACTGAAGGGGGCGTACAAGGATGCTGCAGAGGGACTCTTCATCAGGGACTGTAGCGATACGACAGAGGGTAATGGGTTTAAACTTAACCAGTGGAAGATCAGGTCAGATATAAGAAGTTCTTTAATGTACGGGTAGTAAGGCACTGGAATAGGTTGTGAATACTCCATCCCTGACAGTGTTCAAAGCCAAGCTGGACAGAGCCTTGGGCAGCATGGTCTAGGGTGAGACACCCTCGCCCACTGCAAGGCGGTTGGAACTAGATAACCTTAAGGTCCTTTCCAAGCCTAACCATTCTATGATTCTATGATTCCAACACTGGCCTATACTCAGTAACAGGTACAAAATTTGCAGCTCAGGTTACTGTTTCTTGTCATAGACAAATTCACTGGGCGATAAGGGAAAAAAGCAGAAGAAGGGGAAAAGGAGGGAAAGAAATGAAATACTTAAATTTGTCACAAGCTTACTCTTGCTCTATTGAACAGCAAAAAGTGTTTCCATTACCTGGGACTGGCTTTCAGAGTAAAATCCATCACGACATTTTCCACGTTCAAAGGTCATCACTGGCTGACTCACACAAGCAAGTCACAACAAGCCAGCTTCTGTTACCTATTCTTAAGACTGGCAAATAAGTGCTTTGCAAGGAAGAATATGAAGATCTAAGCATAAACATAATTCTAGTTCTCCAGATGAAATGAGATCTACTGTGTGTGTGAGGGAGAAAAAATACCTTTCTCCACCCTAAGTTACATCCTGAGCTACTTAACATTGATTCAAATATTGTAAATACATACATCCATTGCTTTTGAATGGAAAGATGTTGGCTGTCATTCAAAAACTCATTAAGCAGCCAGTAGACATCTCCATTGTAAGGAACAAGTAATGCCATCAAGAAAATCTAATAACTTGTCAAAGAAAAAGCATACGAGACATGCAAGAGCAGTGTTCTTCTCTGTGATAGAACATGACTCATTATGCCCTCCTCCTTTGACACACAAATGCCTTTGTACTCTCAGAGGGAAAGGGCAGCAGGGGCAGAAGGAAATACCTGAAGAAACAAAACAGACAAAAGAGACATGGTAACATGAGCATATCTGTATTAATGTACATGCTTTTTGATCAGCTAGTAGTAAGCTCTGAGATCCAAAGAAAGCAGCTGACAGTGCTGATGAGTAGATTAATAATACCTGCTATCATAAAATGTTGCATTGCAGAAGATGATGACAATCAGTTTCTTCCAACCAGTTAAGTGCAGGTGGTGGAAAAGCAATCTAAAAAGAAATACAATATGGGGTAACAGTTTCCACACCCAACCAAAACCTCATGCCAGGGGCTCTGGCATTGAATATTACAGTGATCTGATTTCCAGTGTAAATTACTGTTCATATATTAAAATAAAAAAGCTTAAGCTTTCATATTTGCTAATAAATTTTGCATGCGTCTTTCTGTGTGCATGTGTATACAGAACTAAATATGAGCATGAGTGCATTAATATGTGAATACCCCAAATGCACATAAATTTGGGGTAGAAAAAACCTCCTCCAGACTTCTGATATCGTGCACAAGTAAAAGCACGAGCTTCTTGCGGTCTATAACACTAAAATCCTGAGGAGATGTAAGAAGTTACATATAAGGAAACTGGAATGCTATACATACCACTTGTGTGACACAAGGCCCACGTGTCCATGGCTGACACCAGTAGAAGTGTTTTAAAATTTCAATACATAGAACAGCTCAGACAAAACCTCCGTACCCGGTGGTTGGGGCAGACAGTGGAGCTGAACCAGCGACAGCATTGCTCTGTTCTAGGCTGAGCTAGTACAACTGTACTTCCAGTGTGAGAAAAGCCTGAAGATCTTTGTAACTCCCCCATTAGATTTTTTTGTTGCTTAACCGATTTCACTGTTGCAGGCAAACAGCAGTGAGCTTCTGGTGCTGTTTTCATTCTTGGTGTTCTCTAATTAACTCATAGGGCTTTTGCTGAAGGAAGTGAAAAATGGAATGTATCTTAAAAAAACTCTGATTAACTTCTCTTCTATTCCACCGTAGCAAACAGCATTAATGCTCAGAGAAGGCTGCAACCTCCATAAGTGTATCTCAGATTACTTAATAACCAGTTTTTACCACATAGCCAGGGAGATTTAACAGCAACCTTTCCTTGAGACAAGATGTCTTACTTCCCATGCAGAGACTTAAACACATATTAAGCAGAAGACTACCTAATTTCTTTTCAGTAGGGTTAATTTTCTGCTGATTCAACTCCTTAAACTATCTTCCCAGCCATCACTGGTGCCAGCACCAGAAGCACAGTTGTGTGCTGGAGATGACAGTGAGACTGTTTCTTCAGAAGAGTCCCTTGAGCTCAGCAGTGCTGTAAAGTGCACCATCACATTCCTCTTGGGCTCATCAGAGCCGATATGGATGCATTCAGCCATCCACCCAAGCACAATAACTCTATGTCCAGCATAGGTAGTTTTGCCTTCAAGGTGGCAATACTGTATAGCAGAGCAAAACCTCTGCTATTTCAGTAGTCAAGGAAT
>JANRGW010021689.1:0-20692 GCA_024733675.1 Psilopsiagon aymara
CCCGGGCGCGCCCGGCGCCGCGGGGCCCACAGGCACTCAGCTCACCCCAGGGCTCCGCCAAACGCGCCCCCGCGGGGCCGCCCTCCCGCCTTTCGCTTTCGGGTCGCGGCGGTTACCGCCCCCCGCCCTGACTGACACTGCGGGGCACCACTGACCGCGCGGCGCCGCGGAGCCGCGGCCAATGGCGGTCCGAGGGGTGCCGCGGCCCGGCGGGAGGGCGAGCTGCCCGGCAGGTCCGGCTCCGGCATGAGAGAGGGGGCGGTGGGCGAGGAGGATGAGGAGGTGTTGCGGGACTTTGTGGCCTACTACACGGCTCGAGGGGCGGAGGGGGAGCTGGTGGTGTGCGATGAAGCCTCCCTGAAGAAGAGGGCACGACGGCTGCTGGGACCGCGGCGGCGCGGCGCCCTGGACGTGCGCTGCATGGCGGAGCGGTGCCGGGGGGTCCGCGGCGAGCGGGGCGGCAGCGTCCTCACCGACCTGCGCAAGGCGCTGGAGGTGCTGGAGCTGCTCTGCGTCAACCTGCTGCTCTCCCCGTGGCGGAAAGAGATCAGGTCGCTGAAGGTAGGGGAGCGCTGCAGGGCTCGGGCATAGGCGCAGCCGGCCCCGGGGAGCCTGCCCCGGCCTCGGGCTCTGGCGGCCGCGGCCTTCCGCGCCCTCCCCGGGCCTGTGTCGCAGAAGGCGCGGCCGCAGCGCCTGCACCCCGGAAGCGAGGGGCTGCGTTTAGGGAGCCTGTTCAGAACGGGTTAGGAGCTCCCTGAGCTCAGCGAGGGGCCTGCAGGGTGTTCGTGTCTTTGCAGTCTTGTCCTCGCCGAGCCGGGCCTTCGGGGGCAGTGCAGGGGCTCGCAGAGGCCTTTTTTTGTTGTGACACGGTGGAGAAGTAAAAAGATGCTGTGAGAGGCTTAAACTCTCAACAGTCTTGAGTGTTAGCTCTATCTTGCTTATGAGGGGATGCTTTTTTGTATTAGTTACCGCTTTTGCTAACGGTTTGATGCCAAAGGCCAGATGAGCCAGTGTCTCTTTAATGCAGTGATTTTACCCTCGGTCACAGCTCTGGTGACTGCAGCTGGTCAATTGGATAGGAAAATCCCCTTTGAAAGAGGAAGTGCTGTTGGTTTTGGCAGCAAGGTGGTCAAGGTCATGCTGCTTCCCTAGTACACTGAACACATCTCATTGCCCAGAAAAGACAGCAGTCTTAAACACATACAAAATCTACTATATTTAGACGAAATCCCCGAAGACCCAAGAAGCAAACTTATTTCCCTTCCTACAGCCACAGGTGCTGGAAGGAAAAGCCACTTCTTTCCTTCTTGTTGCCCATTATGTCCAATCTGCACATTTGGACAGGTTTAAAAATGCTGTTACCCATTCATGTTCCTAAAACAGGGCAAAGCATAAGGTAGGTCTACAGCTCATGGGCTCAGCTTTCGTAACAGAAGGATCCCAGGCTTCATTGAAAAAATCTACCTTTGGTGACCCCTGTGCATAATCCAGAGTGAAGGGTGGCCTGCTGAAGGCCTGAAATAATTCTTCTACGAGGCACGAGTTAGAGAACAGCCAGTATCTTGTGTACATTCAGGTTTGATAAAAAGCTGCTGGTCACATGCAGGATGCTAGTTCACATTTCCTGTGTCTTGCCTGCTCTGATACCACACACACGGAGTAGTGACTGCTCCATACTTCCCCTTGAGAAAGAATAGGAGCTGGGGAGTGAAAGGCACTATTGACAAATCTATCTGGAGAACAGCCTGAGGTGTAGTCCTACGTTACAGTATGGCCTTTTGTGGGATCAGTTTTGTTCTTCCTCAAGCGTGTGGCTATGAGACGAATACTTAGGTCTGAGTCTAGGAAGTAGGTTAAGACAGTCTGAAGCTGGGTACCTAGAAAACAAGGTACCCCAATTCTGGAAGTCTTGACATGTGTTCCTTCCTCCATTCTGTTCTAACTTGCTCAGAGTTGGACTTGCTTAGGTCAGCATAGTCTCTCCTGTTGTAGTGTTTCAGACAAAACCAAAAACCACTTCTATCGTATAAACCAGGCTTCGTGCCTGGGGTAGCTCCAAAACCAAGCAGGTGTTGAACAGGCTTTTTAAATTGTTACACAGCAGCAGCATTTTATTCAAGTCATGTTTTGCAGACAGCTTGTGCAAAGAGAGTGTGTTTTGGCAGTACTTCTGCTGGAATAGTCTTCCTTCCAAAAAATACTTTCAGAGAAATGGCCATTTAACCCTAGGGTAATAAAGTTACAGCAGGAGTCTGAATCATGGGGGGGGAGGGAAGTTAGTCTTTTCATCAGTTGAGAAATACAGTCAACAATGAGTGCTTTGTGTCTGTGTCTTTATGAAAAGATTAGACCTCGGTCATTTATTCTATGGCTTTTTGTTTAAAATCTTCCGTTTCTTCCCTAGAGCACATAAGACTTATTTCTGAGTTTCTCTGGTTTGACTAAAATTATTTTCTTACTATATTGCTTTTTGAATATTGATGGTCTTAGTATCTCAGCAGCTTTAAACTGGCATAACTTCACTGAAATTAATGTGCTATATATAGCAAAGATATAATGCTTAAGAATCTGACAAAGTAGTGCTATTAGAAAAGCTCAACTCACTTTGATTCGAAATTCAGACTTTAGGAACATAGGCTTTTTAAAGATTTAAGTGATTTTTGAAGTACTTTTGGTTTTTAGGAAGTCTTTCATGCTTCTCTGCACTCCACACTCCCCCAGTGTTCATCTGTTTTTTCCATGTTGCGTTCTGTTTCAGACATTCACCGGTAATTTTGTCTACTATATTCAATCTGTGCTCCCAGATGACATTGTAAAAACAGTACTGGAGAAAATAGGTTACATTGCAACAACAGCAACAGAGTTTTCACTTGTCAAAAAGAGAAACAATGAAGAAACAAAGCAGACTGCATTTGAAATATTCCTGGCAAGAATTGAGTGTGAAACCATCCTCGAAATGACAAATGAAGAAAAACATGGCAATTTGGAGAAGTCCTTACAGAAGAGAACACAAATGCACCAGCATCATGGAAATAAAAACAAAGAGGATCAGACGCCTCAGAGAGAAGACACTGAAAATCTAGAAAATAAAGAAAACTGTGAGACATCTTTGTGCCTTGCTACTCAACAGAAATCTTCATCTACTAGTGATGCATCCTTTGAAGCTGCTGGGGATCTGAAGATCAAAGATGATGTGCCTCAGTTAGCAGTTGCTCAGTCCACTAACAGGCTTCAGGAACACCAAAGACGAATCATTAACACTGTACATTTGACAGGCAAATGCTCAGACAGTGAGGACTTCTTTGTCAAATATAGTGACATTGTGATAAGACAAACACCTATTTTCGGTGAGGAGCTTTCTCCAAAAGCTTTTGAACAAAAGCCAAGAGCCAGTTTAAGTGAAGAATGTGTTTTGGCAGTCACTGCAGAGTCAACTGCAAATGAGGTCAGGCCTGTGCCCCTCTCACCAGGAGCAAGTGGTCCACCAGCCTTTGCAATATTTGCTGACAGCTCTTGTGACAGTAGAACCACTTCGGAGTACCAAGCTGAAGAAGTCCCTGAAGGATCAATTGAAGCAGAAATTAACGATGCCATAAATTGCATAGACCCGGACCCTACAGATGAACCCAGTGAGCTGAAGTCTCTGCCATACAAGGACATTGCATCTGTCAAAAACTGCAGTGTCACTAGGGAAGGGGAAATTTGTGAGCTGTCTTTAACCTTCACAAAACTACAAATCAAGGACACTCAGGAAGACCTTATGTGTCCAGTAGAGGAAACTGGACAGCCTGAGTCAGTATTCTACGCAAGTACAAGTGACAGGCATGTAAGAGATTTTAATTACTCCAAAATAAACCATACACATCTGACTAATGCTCAGATGCAGAGCAGAGCAGCTGCACATACTGAGCCATCTCCAGATCTATGCTGTTCTACTGGGAATGTGGAGGATTCCACTACTGGTTCTGATAGCAAAAGACTATTAATGGATACTTCTAATGCACATACAGCATCTGCATGCTTCAGACACATTAGAGAGCCCCCTAACCTCACCTACATTCCACCACAAAGTGTTGATGTTCGGTCTTCACGCAGAAGAAGGACCAGCACAGAGGGCAGAAGAAACCTCTTGCAGCCTGAATGTGACTCGCCCAAATCCAGTGGAGTAAAGCTGGAGAACTGTAATTCAGAAGTAAATGAAATCCAGGAGCCTTACGTCATTATTGACAAAACTGACCAGGGAATATTATGCCATCACACTTGAGTTTACCAGTGCTTCTATTTGTAATCTGCCTGGGTTTTTTTCCTCTCACTTGTGGCCTTGATCATGTTTTCAAGGAGGTAATTAGCTTTGTGAAAACAGTTTTACAGACCTATTTCTGAAGTATTCTTCAAGTATAGCATGCTGTACAATGATAGAAACAGCTCAGTGTTTCTAAGTTGCAAGACCCACTTTTAGCTTTACAAATGGTACACTGAAGTGCACTTCTGTTAACTCATTACACTCCCATGAAGCTGTGCTCTGAGTTGCTTATATTCCTGTTTTCAGTTGAAAATAATTTCATAAAGTTCTATGATATTCCTTTAGGTTTAACAAAGGAAGCAGCCTTGTGAACTCTTACAGTTTTTTAGAGGCAATAACCTGTTTGCAGGTTCTTTATACTTGTCTCCACTCGTTACTAAATTTTTTGTGGCTACTACCACAAATGTCAGAAGCACTGAGCATCACAGTTGTTCACTGCTACGAGAAGAGGGAGATCGAGCTACTGCTGTCACTTCCTTCACCCTTATTCCTATACCAGCTAATCGGCTTCATTCTGATTTTATTTCTCTGTAACTGGACTTTTCTGTAAGACTTTTCATTTCTTCAAGTCTTATTTTTAGTAATTTTATTTTTTTAATTTACTTTCTGTAAGACTTTCTGGTTTGCTGAAATGAAGGGGGAGAACTGCCATTCTCGTGGCAGGGAAAAAAACAGAGAAGGGTCACGGTGAGTATTAGCACTGGGATAAGGGCTGTTCTTAGGTGGGAGTGCTGTGTGAAAAGCATTGTGCCAAGGAAAGGGAGCCAGAAGTGTTAGATCAAATCAGCTGTAAGCTGGAATTCGGCACTAAGAACCTCTGTCTTTTACCACATTAAGTTCAGAAAGGCACACAGTCACTAGTGCTGTATTTCTGCACAGTCTTCAATGTGTGTACACTTGCTACCTAGAAAGACATTTTAATACTGCTTGGAGTAACTTCCAGTAGCGCTTCAATGTTTTGTTTCATGTATAAAGTAATTAGTTGAAATTGTTTATAATTGACTTTCATCCCCCAGAAATTTTAAGAGGAGCACATGAGTTACACTAGAAAAACCTCAGGAGAGAAAAAGTAAAGCTCTGCGTTTTGAACAACTAATTGCTGAGGTCCCTCACCACCTGATTCCAGCAGCGGAGGAGGAATAAAATTTTGACCAAACTAACATCAAGTGACAGGACTGCCTTCAGCTTTGGGTGGGGTTGGCAGAAACGGGTATTACAAACACAGACATACAAATTAATACTTCTATTCTGGTTCTGGCTATGATTGAGATAGCTTTCTTCACAGCAGCCCCTGGGGTGGAACATTCAGAATTTGTGGCTAAAACTCTTGGTAATACATCAGTGTTTTGGCTATTGCTGAGGAGTGCTTGCAGTGTCACAGCCTTCTCCTAACTACACCCTGTGATGACTAACTGAGAAAGAGGACCCAGCTGAGCTGAGCTGGACAAAGAGATATACCATACTATGTAACATCATGCTTGGCAATAAAACTGGGGTGGCAGAAGGTGGCCATTGCTCAGAGACTGGCAAGCACTAGTCCACTGGTGGGAGGTGTCAGGTTACTGCCATTGCATCCCTTGGGTTGCCCCCCACTCTTTTCCTTTGGTTCTTAAATCTCTTATCTCAACCAGAGAGCTCTCGATTTTGCTCTTCCTAGTCTCCCCTGCTGTGTTGGGGAAGGGTGGAGCAATCAGCCTCCTAGCTCTTATTTCAAGAACCCATCTGTTCTATTTTGGTTTTATAAAGCTGTATTTTCCCCCTGTGGGGGTTATTACAATTACATGTTAAGTGTCTACCTTCATAGGAAGAGTTACTGTGTACTTAAGTCTTCTGGATATTTTCATGTGAGTTTGTTACTCACAGAATCACAGAATAGTTTGGGTTGTAATGGACTTTTAAGATCATCTAGTTCCAACCCCCTGCCGTGGACGGGGACGCCTCACACATTCAAGCCCTCTGTCCAGCCTGGCCTTGAACACAGGGATGGGGCAGCCACAGCTTCAACTGGGCAACTTGTTCCAGTGCCTCACTATCCTCACAGTAAAGAATTTTTTCCTTGCTGGTAGAACACCTTTAACTTCTCTTCTTGTACACATGGTAGAATTTTAAGGTCTTGTACTAGAAACTACTGTTGCATTTGCAACTGATTTACAGTTAAAGCTGAAGAGTGAAAAGAAGGGATTTGAAAACCAGCTGAAACAGAAGTCATATTTAATAGGCAGCAGTCCTTTGTGCAGCTGCTTCCATATGAGTAAGGTAGGTTTAAAGTCCTAGTTGTAAATACAGTAAGATCTGAGGGACAGGTAAAAGGGACCATAAGATTTCTGACCAGCCAGTGCCCTCCTGTCCCTGTTGGTAGTAAACACTGCACCTCTCCTTCGCTAATAACTGAAGTAAGAGCAACCACTTAAGCAGTGCTGCTAGACAGCAAGAGGGCTGCCTGGGGCCCTTTCTAAAGGAAGGTGGTTTGTGTTTCTAAAATACATGTCTATCCTCTGATGAGCTGACTTCAGTTGTGCTACAGCTGGTCCTGATTGTCTGAAAATGAATGGGGATTTACTGACTGATTGGATGTCTTTCCATCACAGAGACTCTAGGACAATTCTGCTCCAAATGTGTATTCTACACACAACCACTCGGAATGGCTCAGATCTCCCAAGCATTGGATTAGAATAATTCTCTTCCAGTGAGTGTAGATACAGAGCTCAGGCAGCAGACCTGGTAGCTGGGTTATAGTCACTAACAGCCTCTCCCTTCTGGATCTCTTGCAATAGTCATTTTTCTTCACCTTAACATTCGTATCACACGTAGACCCTAACCCTTGTCTGGACTTGTCCTTAGGGTGCTTAAGGAGCAAAGCTTGGCCTTAAAACAAACATTTTTAAGCCAAGAATAAAAACCAGATTTCAGTGTTAAGACAGAAGAGGGGAAAAAAAAAAAGATGGGAAAAGACTTTAAGGCTCTATTTCTCTTTAGTAATGCCACTCAATTAGTAGGAACTAATGTACTAACTGCTAGGTTTTGCTCTAAAACTGAACTTTCCATCTTCAAAAAAGGCCTGTAACTAAACTTTCTCTGAGCCCGCTCAAATGCTGAAGGTGGAAAACACTCCTCCATAACTGACCCAACTTCATCCTGCTTTAGAAATGCACAGTGTTTAGTTAAACCTCCACACATTATAGAAAGGACTGGATTCTCCAAGTCATGAAACTTGCTAGGACAGCCATTATTCAGGAGAGTAATGAGAGCATAGGTCTAACTCTTTAGAGTAACTGACATCAGAATACCCAGCACTTCTTACACTCTCTGCAGGGGGAGGTGCACTGAAGAGAGATGATGGATTGTTCCCTGGTGTTGGCAGTATGTGTGGTAATTACACTGGTGAAAACAATGTTTGAGGTTTCTCACAACCTATAGTTTGGACAGTCACTTCTGAAAAGTTTAATCAAGCAACGAAGATCTGAGCCTGCTTCCTGTGCTGGAAGAATGGACGTGAAAGGCCAGATTGAGACAGTGCAAATATTAAATACTATCATTTCTGCCAGTCTGTCATACTTCAAATCAGTTTATATACTGCTCCCAGATGTTACTCATCTGCTAAAAGACATCCTGACCAGGACAAAGTCTGGACAAAACATCATCTTCTCAGACTAAAGTATGTAATAAAGAAAAGGCAATACAGGAGATTACCACTTTTCATGCTTTGCAGTTTAGATGTGGAACTCACTGTTGCAAAAGTAAATAAACCCCATAATTTTTACTCAAGTATTCTGACAGTATATCCTAGAATAGCTGAAATGCATGCAACACTAGCTATGTGTGGCTCAGTTCACAAGCATAGGCTATATCCAAACTACAGACGAAATTTTAAAAGCCAAGAGCAGTAGCAGGTTGCTTATATTCTGTGATCCATTCCACTGGTAATGAAGGTCAGTCTGCCTACAGAAACGAGTACTTTTGCAACATGCTACCTCATCACTGCTTCTTAGCTACAAAAGAAACAAAATACATATCAGACTAATGCTCTTTACCCTTTTTTCCCCTCTTGTCATCAGTTGAGAGATTTCAAAGCAGAAAAGAAAATAAATTCCAGATTCCAGGCTTTAAAACAGGTACTTGTGATTACTTACGTATTTGTATTTATACAGCTACAGCAGACTGAAAACATTTTACTTTTACGACACATAACAAGCAACCTGTTTGGTTTTGTTCCCAGTTTTCACTAAATACCCCAACCTTCCTGAATATGAAAATCCATACACAAAAATACTTGATAGCAAAACAAAATAAACGTGCTGTCTGTAGTCATCACATCTGGTTTTTTAATAAGTTACATAAACGATTCAGCTATATTCCATTATAGCTGTGAATACCAGTAACCTCAATCCAAACTACTGGTTTTATATAGTAAAGGGGATGGGGAATCTGACCAAAAATCATAAAAGTAACAGTGACTTTTGTATTACAAGATTCTCTGTACAAAACGAACTGTTTGCAAAATACACATCCTAGGCTAATACAACCCATAATGAAATTACAATCAAGAACAAACTGCAGGTGACTGAACTTCAAATTTATAAAACTATTTCCAAAGAAATAGTTCTTTTGGCCACTTACAGAAGAAAAAATGACGAACATTTAATCATTTAAAGAATGTTTGCAATCCCCCTAACGAATAAGCTTCAGTAAGATAATTACTTAACACACAAAATCATATTTAAGCTAGAATTCTTAAGATTTACAACAGAATGGCAGCACTTGGTTCACAAGCTTTAGTATACTAATTAGTACGTCACTAGGAAATGCTCTCAGTGCAGAATTCATTACTAAATTGTGCAGACTTGGCAGGGGAGGGGGAGGAGAGGGGAAATAGAAATCCGGCAATAACAAGACAAGAACTGCATTTCCTGGCTTGGAAAGGAGTCATTTCAATACAATGCTTTTTAGACATACCACAAAAACAGCCACCACAAAACGAAAATAAAAGCAGTGAAGTGATTTCTGAAAGTGACACCATCAGATATTGTTCAAAATCATGTGGAACAGGAAAAAGCCAAATAACCGAAAATTTGTATTCTCGAACAAGTTACAGACAAATATCTGCAATCAGTTAGTACTTTGATCACTTAAGTCCTGGATGTTAGCCATTTTCAGAAGCATTCACCTCAAAAGGCGTGACATGCTCAGCTGTGTATGTGTTTTTAAGGACTGCTAACCATGCTTGCTCCAATTAAACCAACCACAACTATTACAGAAAAATATATATTTTTATACATACTGTACTTCAGAAATCCTTCCCCTCAAACAGATAAAGTAACATGAAAACAGAACTACTGCATTAAAAGGATTATCTTGAAAACAACACTGAGATGAAACAAACTAAGTGCAACTCAACACTTTAGCTAACGATGAAATCCCCACTGTTTTTCTCTACTGTCCAAATACTTGTAAGTCACAATAAACTGATCAAGATATAAACCCAGACAACCATCTGTATTTTTCATTGTAAAAAAAAAAGAACAACTGATGAATCCAAAATAGTTAAGAGATCAGTTAACTCTAGGATTTTTATAACCATTTGAAAAGAACAATAAATACGCTTCTATGTACCCTGTATTTTATATAGTCCTAACTGAGCCATAGCAGGGCCAGTGATTTTGTGAGCACCAGAGAGAAATTAGCCTTTTTTAAAAAAAAGGCCTCAGAGCCACTCTGCAATCACTTCTGAAAACTGTTACTCTTTTTTTGCCTCTGAATTCAGTGGGACTACACTACTGCATAGTTATCCTCGAGCTACAGCTACATTGTGATTTCATGCAAAGCAGATGAAATTTACTGAATTCAGTGAAACTGCACTAACATAGGTATGATTAGAGTAAGACCCCCTATTTCAACCTGAAAAGCCCTATTTAACAAAGCTACTTTAACCTGATGCACTTCATTTGCTTCCACTAATAATAAAAAAAGACATCCCACTTCTTGTATGGAACTATTTCTTTCAGATTATAAAAATAGGGATGTCTTTGAGAATGAAAAAAAAGAAACTTTGGTTATTTATAGGAAGCAGCAGTGAAGTGGGAAAGGTGAGAAAACTGACATTTTACTGAGTAAAACTGACACAGTAAAGCTGATGGACAACCTAAAAACATGAAAGGGAATTAACTTATATTCTGTTTATAACTTGTATCTGAACATTTCATAGCACTAAGTCCACAGAACATTCTACAAAGCATAATTCAAAAGCAGACCCCATTATTTTTAGAAATATTTATAATACTCAAAATTGCACTTAAAGCAGACTTTATAAAATACAGCAACTGCAGACTTCTATAAATGGTGCTGCATATTAGATGGGTTTAGTATCTGGTCCCTGTTTTCTTCATACTTTTGTAGCATTTTCTGCATGTCATGATCAGCTCCAATAACCTTGAAAAGAAGAACATAAGCATTAGAAATAGCTGACACCGTAAAACATGATTTGTTTTGAGCAAAATAGAACAGGACTACAACTGACACCAAACAGATGTACTCCTAGGGATCTGTCCAGTTAGCATTCTGCTCAGAATTGGGCATTCATTGAAAAGTTATACATCTGATCCTGCAAATAATCACAGTGAACAGGTCCTTAAATTCCAAAGAGATAAAAGGCCAGATTTCCATGCTATACATTATGGATAGCTGTAAGCATTTTTCTGAGGTTTTTCTTCTCCAAAGGTTATAAGTAAAGCAGATTTGGTTACTTTTGCCACGAAGTAACACTTGATATTTGAGAAGTACAATCTTCCATATCCATAACTGTTCATAACTTAAATAATACTCACAAGCACTGGGCAGGAAACTTCAAATAGTGTACGTTTAATGAGCCACTCTTCATAGAGCTGATGAATAGCTTCTAAATACTCCTTAAAAAGAGACATTCAGATAACACTTAAGCCCAGAAACACATATTGCAGTTTTTATACACTGGGTAAGTAGTTAAGAACTACATATAAATGCCTGTATCGGATATTTCCACTAGCAAAAATAAAAAGCATCAGAAGGTTTCTGAGAAAATTAACTTCCAGTATAAGGTTTCACACCACGAAGAACCTCAAAGACACAGCTTACAGGAGTACAGGGCTCTCAGATCCTTTTAAGATCAAGAAACTTATTTCTCTCTGAGAAGTATAGTATGGGTCAAGATTTTACAGACAAATGTACAACAAAGAGAAGGACAAAAAGGGCAAGACTGCAAGCGTATGTACTGAAGGCACTTTCTGTATCAATGTATTTCTTTAAAACCCCAGATCACTTCTTCCTAACTCTTGACTCAATTTCTTCTAAAAGCACTTCTGCCTGTCATCAACTATTAGTTTGGAGTTTTTTCATGGAGACCAATTAACATTTTCATTCTTAATTTTTCCTCTACACTCCACAGTAGAGCTGCAAAGTAACACAATGTCTCTTCAAACCCACTACAGCAAGGATTATTCTCCAACACAAAGTTTCACATGGCCCAAAATTTAGCTCTTTGCATGTATCTTCAGATGACAATTGCTTCTACTGAATTATCTGAAACTGGAGATTCAGAAGACATACTGTGAGCAGCAAAGGTAACTACATTTTTTTCTGGTTAGGCTTCTTGTTTAATGAAGGGACATTCTGTAAACTGTGTCACTGAAAGTGATCATTCAATTACCAGTTTATTTTTAAGCAGATTCCCACACTAACAATTTTCAAGAAGTTTCTTCTTTACAGATACAAGCAGAGACATTTTTCATGCATAAACATCCTGGTAACAGCAGACAACAGAAAATGCCCACATAGATCTTAAGTATCTGCATGCATAGGTATCTGTGCTTCAACTGGGTGCTTCTATGCTGTTTAATGATACTAAAGCAACTGCTTTTTTACATCTTGGAGAACATTAACAGTTGATTAATACTCCACCTAAACAGTCAGCTATAGTACACATTACTAAAACATAACACTTGGGAAAGTCAGTATGCATGGTTTTTATATAAATCAGAATTAAATATGGAAGTGTTAGTTTGCAGTGGAAACAGCTGCACCACATTTTGGCAATACACTCAGGATATAATTTTAGTATTTAGGTTAGAATAATTATGGTTCTAATGCTCATTGTAACCATATATATTGAAGGAACTCCTTACCAGAGGAATGATCTTTTCCTCTTCTCTGCATCTTCTCTTTAACCTCTCATAACAAACTTCAGGAGAAGTCTGCAAATAAACTGTCATGACAAAAAATATAGTTAGGTTCATGTGATCAGCTTTAAAAGCAAAGAAACTTCACAAACTATAGAAGGGAAGAATCCTGACTTGTGTACCACCCTGAACCTCCCCTTTGGCATTACTGTTAATCAATCTATGAACCATCCACAAATTCATGCTGTCATGATGCTACACACTGCAAGCACTATTATACTGAATAATGTGATTATTTATGAACCAAAAAAAAGAATTACTTTTTCTCCCATGAACCAAACCCATCCACAAACATGCCCCTCCAGATCCCATCAGAACTTTACCTATCAAATCAATTGAAACATCAGTGTTGTTCTGGATCCAGTCAAACCATTCACTTAGGACAACATAATCCACCTCTGGCATTTTTCCGCTGAATAAACAAAAGCCACCACTCACTGAACAGCATGCACAGATCAAACCTAAACTATTTTTTTTTCACTTGACTAGAATTACTCCAAATTTACTCTACCATATGTGAAATGAAAACATGAGTAATGTTACGCCCACCCAAACTGAAAGCTTCATAAATCATATTTTATACAATAAAAAGACCAAATCTTTTTTGCTTAAAAAAAAAAGCACAAAACAAAAAAACCTCACTAACACAATGTTTCTATTATGTACAGTTACAAACATTGATTATTTTCATTAACAGTTAAGAAATTATTATCCAGTGACTAAGAAGAAAAACATCAACCACATTGACATTTATGCAGTAACAACAAATTAGTGTCAAAGGTATTTATTACTTGAGTTCTTTACATGAGGATCATTTCAAACAGATCTGAGCTACTAGAGTGTGCATCACAAAACCAGAAAGGCTTGACTTACAGAGCAGCACTGACAATTCATTACAGGAGCCACAGTAAAGAGCAATAAAAAATAATGACATCAGGTAAATAAAATTTACTCCCGCTGTAAAAATATTTGTGGAAAGAGTAGTGAAATATTCAACATGCTCAATGTGAACTCAGTATTCAGACAGCATAGAGGATATTGGAGACAACTGTTACAGTTATCTCAGTAAGAATAATAAAATACCAAACTTAGGTAAAAGGAAGTCTATAGAAGATGTATTAAGAATCGGTAATTAAAAATGAGAATGAGACTCCAGTGCACTTCGCCTGCATGCAGACTGGGATAAACGATGTCTCTTTCTAAAGTTTGCCTCGCATCTCACAGTGCTTCTCCCAACTTTCAAAATAGTTCCAGTAACAGACTAGCAGCTTATGCAGCATGGATGCCACCTTGTGGCATGCAGCCATTTTCCCTGCAGGCAGGGGCAAGAAACTGGTTTTGTCCCTGAAAACCTCTGAAAAATCCATTAAAACAAGTCTGTTACACGCACTTCTCAATAGCAGCTCAGCATTCTAAACAAAAAAAAAAAAAAAAAAAAAAAAAGAAAAAAACCAACCAAGCAAAAACTACTGATTACTGTACTATTTTAGTTAGTATGGCATGGGCGAGTTATACATCAGACAGGTAATAAATGCTTTATCTATTTCAGGCCACAGTCTTCTCTCTGTTAGGCCTGATTGCTCTGCCCAAGCACACCTGTGGGCAAGGACCCAATTCAGGAGGCATCACTTAGAGGCAAACAGCTCTTGTGCTTTCTCAGCTCACTGGCGTATGAGGTTTGCAGTGTATTTTGAGCCTAGGAATCCTGATTCTGAGCAATAGCATAGGTCTCAATTTCCTGCTTGTCACTCAAGTTCCTGCTTGCAAGAAATGCCAATCCTGGATGCTAGGTTGGATAACACTATGCCTTTGTCTCCTCCTACAGTGGTGTCCTATATATCCTCATGGTTTTTCCTATTCATTATGTGTCTCTGATTGAAGCGAGATTTTTGTGTTCAGCTGGGGAACAGATAATTTCAAGAAATGGTGCTCTGAATAGCAAGATGTTCTCTGTACACACGAGCACTTCTGTAAAAGGCTCTTGCCTGGCCCATTTATTCTACCAGTGGGTATCACGTGCTGTACAAAGCACACTGCCACTCCAACACAGAACTGACAGATCTCACACTCCACTTAAGATTACCAAAGACATCATCAGTCAATTATATATATATTTAATTCAAGAAAGTAAAGTACAAGACTATATACTGTACCTTCGATACAAATTTTCTACAAAAATATATCTTGCACTGTGAATTGATCGCTCCATCATTCTTACAGGGTATATCTAGAAAATAAAACTTGACAATCTGCATTTTTCAGCATGTTTGTTTCTTCTCAGGCTTATACTGCACATCATGTACTTTACGTTATGAAATACGTAACATTCTCAGTTCCTCCAGATCTTTTGATAAACAAATTTACTGAGAGGGTTGAAACAACAAAAAGCAGGTTTTCTTAATCTTACTTATGATCACTGCATTATTAACCACCTACAAAACTAATCTGTTACTCATATGAGAGTTTCAAAGGTAACTTTCAGCTGAGGTGCTGAGGTTAACTAGGAGTATAAAAAAAGCAGCAATCCATTTAGAATCTGCAGAGCACCACGAATGACTGCTACCTGAATCACTGGCACCCTCAAGTGTGTTCCTGTGTCAACAGCACAGCCCTAACATCAGAATAACTGTACCAAGAAACAGAACTTTCTAAGGAAGTAACTGCATCTGACAAAGCACTGGTCTTAGTAAGTCCTGCATGTGTTCAAACAGCGCTTAAGGAGAAGAAAGATTCTCTGACATTCTCTAGCCCCTGTAGAGCAAGGAAACCCTGGCACAGCTTCCTCCAATCAGGTATTCTGCATGTTAATGATCAAAGAAGCAACACTGCTCCAGTAAAGTTCAAGTGACAAAGGTCAGCAAAGCTCAGATTGAAACACAGGGCAATCCTCAGGAATTTCTGAATGAACTTCTGTAGCAGAATGACATCCATCTTGGAAAAATATCTCTTCCAAATAGTTAATGATTATACATGCAGTATCACTATGGTGTGATACTTCTGAAAGTTTGCCCTGACACAAACTCAGAAAATATAATGCAAGGACCATCACTGAGATATAAGCATGCCACTGAAAATCAGATCTTGTAATCAGGGAATGGAAGATTTAGCACAGAATGTAACAAAAGATGCTTGAAGGAAAGAGAAATTAACTGATCTTGATAAAGAGGCAGCATGTGAAAATAGATACAGAATAACTAAAAAAAAAAAAAAAAAAACCCAAGAAAAAAAGGTTGCAAACCATTTTGGGGAAAAAAAAAGTATCAAATTTAATGGAAGTGTTTTGGATAAACACAAGGCACTATGGCTAAATCTGTGGTACACAGCAGAGCAGCAGAATGAATACTAGCACTATCTTTAAGATCACCTAAAGTTTCCCAAAGATCTGAGCTCAATTTACATAGACGCCAATTACAGACAAGTCACTGACGTGTAATGATGGAACGCATCTGTGCAACTCTAGCTCGTAAGGATGGTACTAAAAAAGCAGTATTTGCTTGGGCAAGTAAAAGTTCTAAGAGGGCAGGAGGGAGATATTTCACCCCTGGAGCACAAGTTAAGTGTATCAACGATGTCTTTGCACTATAAAAATTCATACTGTCTGCAGGAACAAGGAAAGAACACAAACAGCACGTTGAGTTCTGGATACGAGGCTAAAAATATTTATTACTCATAATCACATCTTATTCTTTATTTAAATAAGTTTATTTACCATTGGTTTGGTATGCTGCTCCAACATGGAAAGCTGTATGTAAGTCTGTAATGTTATCCCCCATCTTGATGCATCTTGGTACATTAAGCCCTGGGGTTAGAGAAGGAAGCAAGAGAGGCAGGCACTTTTTTTAGGTCAAACAGCAAAAAAAGTGAAGTTCAGTATTTAGTAAGCTTTTGCTTACAATGGAATTGCTTAAAGAAGTGCACTGAAACACCTCACACCAGGTTTGACAAGAATTAAGTGATGAATTGCTTTCCGCAATACTGATGCAAGAGTTGCAGTCCTGGTCCTTAGAATGCCTAAGTGGGGTGTTTGGAACACTCTCTGAAGTCAACAGGAATTATTTTCTGCACCTGGAATGGTCAGGAGCAAGGCAGAGCTCATTTGAGACAGTTCAAATATGTTCAGTAATTAAAAAACCCAAACACATCTGCTACTCTGCTCTTGCGCTCTGGCAGACTCCCAGAATACCCAGGCCATCCAGAAATGCATATGTGGTTCCAGTATGGTCTGGGCCTCAGAAAAGGTGTCTTTTAACATAGACAACTGTTTTTCCCAAATCATCCTCAAAACAGTTCTTGTATCTTCCACTTTTTGGTCACTGCAATTCCACACACACTCGTATTTACAAGCAATAGTCAGTCCTGCAAAGCAGAAAAAAAGATCTGACTCAAAATAAAGCATCATTCATTGTCATTTTGTCGAGGTGACAAGCTTTACATCAGGAGCATGGCTTCAGTCCAAAGACCTGACCTCCTCCTTTTCTCCCTATCCAAGATCAGGATGAGAAAACATTCTGAACTGTGCAGATTGCTGTGATTATGTGTTGAAGCTAAGCATGCCCCATCCCTTTACTAATAAGAGAGTAAAGCATCAGCAACTTCTAGCAGGGAGAACTTACTTATCTGGAGGACCTATGCTATGCATCAAATACATGCTTGGGCACGTGTGGTTCGGGGTGTATCCACACCACTGCCCTGACAGCAAATTCCACATCAGCTGGAGCACAGATACCCATCTCAGCCAGCAATGATATTTTTGCAATAGGGATGACCACACAGGCAGCAAAGACTGGCATCAGAAATCATTTCTACCACCCCAGCAAAAGAAGATCTGCAGATGTATCTAGAGCTCTGACAGCTGTCCCCAGGCACAGCTGTGATACAGGGACATAGTTGTGGGTAACAGTTCCAAGAAACAGTGACCACCCATAAGACATCAGAAGCTCCTGACACCTCACAGGACTGAGTTTTCCTTATCTTCAGCAGTCAAACAGTATCAACCTATCAGATTCACCGCTCATTTTCTAAGTGACCTTTTTCCATTCTCTGAAACAGGCACAATGAGACTGAGAAACAACTGTCACACTCAGGACTTACCTTTCTGGGAATTTCTTTAGCTCATACAAAACAAAAGACCCAGTCCTTGATGAAACCACATTTGATAAGCAATATTACTATTATATGCATGTCTTAATCATCGAAACAGATCTTTTTTGTATGAGTTTATGACCACACCTTTCATAACAGTTTTGCTGATCAATAAGAAGTCCTCATTCATGTCTTTCTAAAAGAACAGTAATTATAATTGTAGAAATAATTCCCATCACTTACCAGGATATTATGACCACGAACATTCCTCCACTTTGCCACCGGTTCTGTCAAAACCTTGTTAAAAATAATTATTCCATGTTAAAAATGGTTTAGAGTCAAAATACTTAATCTGACCCTAGCGACCTACAAGTATTTTTAATGAATACTCATACAGTAAGTCACAGTATTCAGGACTTGCACTAGAAAGCTCATCCCTGTTCAGAAAACAGCACTGAATCCCCTAACACAAAAAGTAATAACACTGTTTAAAAATAGAGAAACATTAATATACAATTTATTTTTAGCATTTTTAAACAGCCAAAATAAAACGCTAGATTAGTTATCTAATGAGATAGGATGTAGTTTCACTTTTTCAAAATCAGTCCCATGTAAGGGAACAAATGACTTAGCTGAGGCCTGAATGCACTTCGATGACAGGTTCATTTCCTCACAAATTAATTTCTCAGAGAGAAATCAGCAAAGGAAAAGAGGATGAGAATTCTATCATACTACTTCTCATTTTATTTTTGCGATCTAGCAAACAAAATGTACTCAAATATTTTATGAATTGATAGAAAAGCTTCTACCCTGAATAGGTAAAATCACAAGACTTATCTGGTTCAAACTCCAATGACACTGCAGAGCCAGGACTAAGAGAAGCTGGTAAGCCTGAGGAGTTTGCTGGCTTTTTAGAAAATGTTGCACTATATGCAAATTAAACTTTGGTACCTTTTGGGTTCATCCTTAACCATAAGGATCATTCCTGTTCAATTACCAAACAACATCAGGCAACCCAGCATTTCTATGAGGAAGCCTAGGACTTTTTATTAGTGTGTTCCCAGGCCTGCCAGGGAATACCTACCTGATGTCCACAAAAGCAGTACCTCCCTAAGGTCTGATCTTGATTTTGTCTAAAATACAGAGAACCTGCCCTTCCCCTAACATTGTTCAAAGCATATGAAATCAAATACCATACCAGTCTAAGAAATCTCCAGGAAAAAAAAAAAAAAGACTTTTCGTTTTTTTAAAAAAGCCATCCATTTACTAGGATCTCCATTACATGACAATAACAATTTTTACATCATTACTTCTTTGCTTATTACAAGATATATCTAAGATGTGAGATGAAAGAGCAAAAAAAGCACACCCAAATGTGCCCAACGAACTTATGCTGCCGTTACTTTACAGAGGTACAACCGCTAACCCACAGGGTTTACTGATACTTGGGCATCCTGTACTCTAAAGTACAATTATCTGAACTTCCCTTCTACAGTCTGTCTGTAGTTGCAGGGCAGCCACCAGTCTGTGCACTGCGTTACAGCCTACTGCTCCGTAAGCCCACCAATGGACAACACTTCCAAATTAACTGTCAATTTTGTCAAGACAAGCAGCTGCTTTATGATGTACATAAAGACAATGAAATGCACACCCAGTACCTCAATGTTAGTAGTTTGTGCAAAATAATCCAGGCATGTTGTTTTTCCACTCGCAATGTTCCCCTCAATACATACCTGGTGAAATAACAGTATCACTGTTAAAAAATGTGCTATTATTTCCACATCAAGCATACTATTTCCCTATAACACAATTCGATTACTTCATACAAAGACATTCCTACTTCCCAACTCCCAAGAGCTTCAGAGGGTCATCGGTGGTCTGCTGCTATTCCACATTGTCTGCCACAACTTGCCTCCAAGACTGCAACACTTTGCATTCAACTTAAAATAACTGCCAGCTGAAGCAGTAATTTCAGCATCCATTAAACAGGCAGCTTAATGTGTAAAGATACATTATCTATTTTCACTGGACATCTGTCTCTACACACCACCATGCACTTACACAAATCCCTCATGGCTGTACTGCAGTTCACAGAACACAGCCTTGTGCCAAGTAAGACCCAGCATCAGACCCACCACCTGAACACCCCAAGTAAAACAAATACTCACAACTGTCTTCCTATCATCTTCTTCTATCACATGTTTATCTAGATTGGAAATAAACAGGAGTTACAAATAAGACAGAGCTCTTTGTAACTTTAGGCTATACCGCGCCTCTTAATGACAGACCCTCCATGACCTTTTTAGGTTTCCCCATTGCTTAACACAAATTCTTGCCAAATTACCAATCTTTAAGGGTCTGGGTAATCACTGGGTCATTCAATCAACACGTTACAGCATACACGGCCAAGGGTTTACCTTAAGTTCTCTGTCGCCCTTAATACTACAAGGAGTCAAATGGACAGTGCCTATGCTCCTTCAGAGTTCTGTTACACTTAGTGCTCCTCAGTTAGTTTACACTGGGGGAAAAAAAAAAGACGAATTTTGGAAATACCAGATGCGGCGCCAAGGCCCAAAGACTTTGGGGGCCTGGCTACAACACTGGGTGACCATGAAGATGCAAACACACCTCCAAGACACGTAATTTAGATGCCTTACATCCCAAAACTGCCTATTTAAAGCTTACACAAGCAACGCCAGGATTACCAGACCCTTAACGAAACAAAAGGGTCAACAAAGGTGTTTTTGGCTCCCCGGCGCTGCCAGTAAGGGCCCACAATGCCTACCAGGGCCACGACGACCAAGCAGCCGGAAGGAGGTTTGTTCAGGCTGCAAAGAAGGTAGGTGGGGATCTTGCTCCACTCTCTTACGAGATGCAGTGGCTCCTCACACCCGTGTCACCGCTGCTGAGGGACTGAAGAGCGCTGAGCTCCGAACCCTCTCCCCTCCTCCGCCACCACCGGCTGCGGCTCGGGGGGCCACGGCCCATGTCGTGGTGCGGGGAGCGGCTGCCGCCTGCCCGGTCCCCGGCCCGCACCTCCCTAACAGGGTCCCACCGCTGCCCCGACCCGCGGGCCCGGCCCCCCGCACACGGACTTACA
>JANRGW010021690.1:0-16654 GCA_024733675.1 Psilopsiagon aymara
GGAGCAGAGGGAAGAAAAAGGGGGAAGTGAGTGAACAAACTGCGTGGCTGATTTATGGCTTAAACCACGACAATCTTTGGTTGACCACAACAGAAGATGCCCGTTGGCTGTGGCTAGCCAGCCAGGTAGAAGGGGAGATGAGCTTTGGTTAGGCACCTTTTCTAGGCTTCTCTCCATGTGGAGCAAGCAGTGCTGTCCTTGAGAAAGGCTGCTTGATCATTTAGGATGCTGCCGAACAAGACTGTCATCTCCTGGGTCAATCTTGAGCGAGCAATGTCCTGAACAGCCTGCATGCAGGGTAGGATCTGCGGCTTCCAGTGCACCTTTTCACCTGCCATTTATGTCCCTCGCCTGTCACTGCAGGGCTTTGCAAATGTGAGTAAACCCTTGGGGCCTGCGCAGTGGATTTTTTAGGCGAGGCACAGAGTGCTCAGAACTGACCACACCCCTTACACCTCAGGTTTATCTGCCAGGGCATAGCGAGCTTGGATGGTGACAGCAAAGTCCGCAGGTCATAGGTTTGGTTAGAGTATCCTTCTCCTAAATGCATGGCCTTACAGGGCTTAATGTGCTCCTTTTTCCCAGGTTGAAATTAGAGTTGCTCTTCTCCTAGGATGATTTCCCAAAGGCTAGTGAGCCCATCCTGCCCATGGACACACTTTGTCTGACCCTTCAGTTGAGACCTGTCTGGCTTGGGAGACCCTACCAGAGGCATATGCCACCACCAGCATAGCTCTCAACCTCACAAGGGCACGCAAGCTCTTTCCCATGACAAAGGGGTGTCCATGAAAAAGGTAAGGGAAATAAAAAAGGGAGAGATTTTAAAACTAAAAAGGAAAGAAAAAAACAACCCATCAAACAAAAACCAACAAACACAACTGATGCACAATACAACTGCTTACCACCCACTGATGGATACCCAGCCAGATTCAAGCAATGATCTGTGCTTTCAGGGTAACTCCCCCCAGTTTATACACTGGGCACGACGTGCTGTGGTATGGAATACCCCTTTGGCTGCTTTGGGTCAGGTGTCCTGTCTCTGTTTCCTCCCAGCTTCTTGTGCCCCTCCTCACTGTCAGATCATGAGACTGAAGTGTCTTTGATCAGGGTAGGCATTACTTAGCAACAACCAAAACATCAGTGTGTAATCAGCATTGCTCTCAGACTAAAGCTGAAACACAGCACTCACCAGCTACTAGGAAGGAGAGAAATAACTGTTACAGCTGAACCCAGGATACGATTCTACAAAGACCTGTTTCTACAATGGTAAAAGAAACATTCATTTTTGAGAGACATTTTTAACTATGTAAAAGCATATTTCCTGTGTAAAAAGGAAGTAGGGAGGCCTGATTTTAAGCACCACCTTCACACGCACTATCACTTGGTATCTATGCAAAAAAAATATTGGTTAGCTGTCAATTCATGCTCTTAAAAAAACAGAACAGTGTTACTGCAAGTCCCACAGCCAAGATGGGTGGCAGCATGGGGGGTGGTACACGGGGCAAGGCAAGAGATAAAGTGTGCAGGTATACAGAAGAATATATGGTTGGTTCTTGCCCTCAGTGAATGCAAAGACATAGAGAAGGAAAGAAAAAAAAAATAAGAAAAAACACTACCATAAGGGTGTCCAGCTCTTATCAGGTGAATGGCTTTCCTCAAGGCTTGAACTTCGGGAATTACGAGGTATGTTTCCATCACTTCTTATGCATTTCAAGTTCTTCTTGTGCAGGCAAAAGGCAGCTTAAAAATACTCATAAATCCTCAGCATAGAAAAGAAGTCAAAATGCCCTGAATTATGTCTTAAAAATATGACTTTTTTTTTAATCCAAGTGCAAGCTTTGATTGGGTTTTGACCAACAACGTTATCAGCCCTGAAAAAGAATCAAATTTATAAATCCCATCTATGTTGTAAAGGCATTCAGTTATTCAAGCTGAAATTATATTGTCTTCAAATAATTATTTCTGGCCATTTTATGAGTGGAATTAGTAGGCAGAGTCATTTCAAGTATCAGCCTCAGAGGCTGTTCAGCAGATTTCAGTAAAGCCAGTCAATACCAGGAAGACCTCTTCCACAAAGCTAAACCTGAGAGAAGAAAACCTTGTCACCAGTAGAGCTGCAGAGACCCCTGGAGCCACCTCATCATCCCACTGTAGCAGATAAGGTCCCTGGCTCAGGCTGTATTTCCCACAGGTCACCAGACACAAGGAGATATCACCTCTGGGATAAGAGTCAAGAATCAAGTCCATAAATTTCAGAGATAAAAGAACCAATTAGTCTGTGAAGCAGCATGCTCAGATCAAAATAGCGCATATGGAGCTGAAATAAAAAAATAAATAAAATCTGGGATTTTTACATGTGTAAAACCTCAATTAAATTTATTTCAAACACCATTTCAGACAATTATCAATAACAGACATTATTGTGCAGGATCAGCGAGGACCCTGGTGTCACTGACAGCACTGCCTCAGCTGGAGCCAGAGCAGGATTTAACCTCTTGTCAACTTAATTCTGAAAAATACTTAGGAACCAGCCAGTATTTAAAGCTTAGCCCTCTTCTGAAAGAGAATTTATCACAGAAAACCCTCAACAGGCTTTCAGCTCCAGATCACTATGCACAAGTAGAGTTGATCAGCTTCTTTGGCTAGGAATGAGGCAAGTCAAACTTCCCATAAGCTTTACATGTGCTTTAGGAACTCAGTGTGACCACATCTCCCTGCAAATTTACTCAATAAATGTGTCACTATTTTATGCCTATTCAACATTTTATTTCTTATTCAGCATGAACATCAAACTAGGTACCTACCAGGAGAACTAAATACTGTATTTCTGGCAAAAAGGTCTATAAACTGCTATCATATACAGGTGATCACCTCTATTCTTTGCATTGAGAAAGTGAAGGCTGAAATGCTAGCAAACAGCCAGGCAGCAATTACTCGGGCTTTCCATAAGACAAAATTACTAAAGTGGTACATCCAGTTAAAAAAAAAATAACAAAAAAACCCAACCCAAAACCAAAAAAAAAAAAAAAAAAAGGCAAAAAACCAGCAAAAAACAACAACAGACAACAACAACAAAATAAAACCAATTTGCCATTCCACCTCTGATCCAAGGACTGAAGTTTAAGATGAGAAGCCTAAAGTTCCCACACCTTGAAACTTGGAAAAAAAAAAATAAATTGAACACTTTTGAGAGCCGTTGACAGAATATTTTCAGCTGAACTTAAAAAGTAGTTTTCTAACTGTAAGATTAGAAGCCTATCTCCAGAATGGAAAAGAAAAAGCCTTATAGGTGGACATTCAATGCCTAAATTAATTTGGGTTTTAGAAAGCACCTAATTTCTCTCCCATGAGTGTGGAAAACATGCTCCAATCTAAATGCGTAGACTTTTTATAGTCTCTTTATGAGATTTGCTCTGTAACTTGGCTGCACAGTCAGTTGCAAAAACCCATGGTAAGAAGCCAGCTTCAGAGGTGTTAAGCCTGTACAGTGCCTTGATTTAAGCCCATCTGGAAGTGTTTTTCAGAAGAAAACCGTACAATTACATTAAGTTGCTTAGGATCTATGGGCCCCTAGATGTGTCCTGCTGGCTTTACGTCTGGATATCCACTTCCACCAAGAATTTTTACCAGAGTTTAGATATTACCAGAGAGATGGCTTTTTGAACAGGAATACTCATCAAAAACAACATCTTCTGGTCCTGCTTCTGCTTTTAGTTTCTTGGCAATATGATGCTGAGAAAGAAATGGGAGAACTAACAGAGAAAAATCCATAGTTTAAGTCTGATCCACTCCATCAACACTGATGAGTGCCCTAAGCAAGCCCCACTCTTGGCTAAGCAATTGCAGTCATTCAGCTTGGGGTGGGGGGTGTGTGTCGGTGCAAGATAGGGTTTTTGTTGTGTGACATACTACCAAGCAGAAGCCATGGCTAATGAGAGCAGAATACACACAAGAAATGAAATACCCCAAGAAGGTCAAATCACTATTTATCCCTAGAACCACCTGCTCCTAGCGAAGGATCAAGCAATTAAGATGCCTGCAGCTAAGTGACTGTAGGGCTCCATCCTGAAGCCATCACCTTTCTGATGGCTCTCAGCAGAAGTTGGCATCTTCCTGAGCTTAAGTGCAGACAAACAAGGAGGTGTATCTGGTATCTTCTGCACACGTAGGAAGTACAGGACTATGGGAAGGGAAAGCCAGCTGGACTAATCAGTATAATATGAATTTTAACTTAACCCACAGATACAGGATCTTGCTCAGTTGCATCTACACCCTCCTCTCCCAGCCCCCCCATGAAAATGTAACATCCAGAAGCAAGAATTGGCCCATCTGATGTTTAGTGCCTAACAGCAATCAGTAACAGAGTATTCAGGATAAGGTATTCACAGAACGTTCCTCTGGCTTTAGCATCCTGTTTATTAAAGTAGCTAGTTTAACAAACATCAAATTGAAACTAGCCAAGAAACAGGGAGATGCTCTTGTTGAAGCCTCCTCTCAACTTACTTGGAAAGCAATCATGATTACAGTGCAGCTCAGCATTTATTTCTTTCCAAAAGAGAACAACAACAAAAAAAAAAAAGCTCACAACCAGCGGGTAACATTTAATGCAAGTTTTCTCCAACCCCAGAGTTGTACCATTGTTTCATTACCTCGTTACATTAAACTAAATTCAATTAGAAGAAATTAGCAGACTGTATTTGTCTTCCACATAAACTGCTAGTGCTGATAAAGCAGATTACTCAAAGGGAAAAAATAGGCAAGTTAGAGACCACAAAAGGGGGAAAAAAAGAAATAAATCACAATTAACAGTAAATGTACGGGGATCATAAAGAATGACTCAAGACCACTTCTAGACCTATACTGCAGTGTCATTTCCCTACAGTAATCTTAAAGGACAATTAATCTGCTTCAGCAATATGAAGTTATTTTCACTTCAGAAACTGTCTCCCACCTTCCTTACTCACATCAGAACTATCTAGTTATCAAATATATTTCAATAAGTTTGAATAAAAAAAACCACAAAAACATGGAACAAACCCATGGATTCCGACAGCTAAAGCAGAGCACCAACAAAATTCGAGACTTACTATATGTTCTCCATCATAAGGCTGAAAATACACTGTTAAGATTTAAATGGCATTATAGAAGCTAATTTTGGCTTGCTTATCATTAGAGATTAAAGAGGCTGTTACTGTATTTGGGAGATGTCTGGTTTTAAGCACTATTCTAAATTGTCAAGATAAATCACAATGATGCATCTTAAGTATTTATTTTAACTTAATGTACCAAAACAAGTATACTATACTCCCAATATAAGTGAAATTAATTACCCTACAATCATCACAATAATCCTAAACCAGAATTAAACTTAATTGGAACCTGCACGCATTAAAAACCAACATGTTTTTGAGTGCAGGTTCACCACACATTTGCTACACTCCAGTGCCATCTGTCTATAAAAAGATAATTAACATTTTCAATACAAAGAAATACAGCTTGTTTTAAAGTGCACTTGGTCCTAGGCCATTGAGTCCACTTAAATTCTTAAAATGAATGACGGTGCTGATCCTTTTTTAAATTAAAAAGCTGTTAAAAATCAGTTTCCTCACTGTGTATTTAAAACAAACTTTTCTGAGAAACAAATTCACGTGGAATGTGCTGATACAGAGATGATGTGTGGAAGTCTCACTCCTATCCAGTCCCCCAAATTAACCTTCAGGTCTTCCAGCACTGAGCAATTCAGCTGCATTTTGGAGACCCCAGAGAAGCTGGGAATTATCACTCTCCAGTTTGTATTCGGAAGACCATCTGGGGACAGCCCTTTGAAAGTCCACAACCTCAGTGGAGTGGCACAAAAAACAAACACTCTGCCAAGCTCTGCAGCACAAGGGATCTGACACGGACCGCGGTGCTGAGCACAAAGCGGGTTCATTAAATGCAAGGCCTTCCCTTTCCTCCAGGGCAGTGGCTGGCTGGGGGAGGTTGTTTTCCTCCCTCCTTGCGAAAAGAGCACAAATACAGTTTGATTTTTAACTAAAGCCTGATAACAAGCTGAACAGCTTTAAAACAGCCTGATGTTAATTTAACGAAGTGCTGCCTAGCCCCTGTGCTCAAGAGTGTATTCCCACACGTTACATAGGAAAGCAAAACGCTGAACACTTAATGCTACACCATATTTTGGGGTGAAAAAGCTGCTTGCTCACGCTTTTTTTGAAGGACACACATTTCAAGGAAATGCTGGAGCTTCCAGAAGACTAAATGCTGCTTTTCAAAGGGGAATTAGAGCAGAAAAAGGAAGTCAGACCTTTCCCAAGTGCCTCCCCCTGCTCCTCACGCCCTGCGCCGGTGCGGCTGTTTTTCCCGTAGCGCCATCTGCTGGTCTCCCAATAGTCAGGCTCCAGAGGGAAAATAGCATCCCTATCCCTATCCCGCAGGTAGGGCAGGCTTCGCTGGGAGGCAGAGCTCACCCGCCCCTTGGAGAGGAGACTTCAAACGCAGCGACGGCCCAAACTCCTTAAGCTCTTCTTGCCAGGAGCAAGCACTTCTCTGTTCTGTATCGTTTCTCACTAATTCTTAAATACATGTGAGACTGCAACGTAACTGGTTTAGAATAAGGCTTGTGCCTCATTTCCTCCTCAAGGCATTTCACAAAACCAATTCATTATGGATTCCTTTCTCTAAAGAAAATTTAGTGTTGTACCTCATTTAATTCCAAAACTTTATTTCTGTAAGTCAGGTGAAATAATTTTCTCATTAAGTGGCTACAAGTCAAAGGAAACACACCTTCGTGAAATAACGTGCTTAACTAAAAACACCTACCATTTACCAACATGCAGTGAATGACTGTATTGCAATCATAGTTTGGAGCCTGAAGTCAGAGCAGCTCTAGTGATTATGCCAGAAGTGGTGTCTTTAGGCATTACACAGAGAGGGGAAAGTAGGCAGGAAAAGGAAGAAGCAAAGTTAGGGCTGCAGGCCCAGAGCAGGGGGGAAGCAGGGCAGAAAGAAGTGCAGCAAAGGTAAAAACATGTATTTGGGCACCAGAGGTGTCTGGCAACAGGTGTGGCCTGATGCTCTAAATCAGAGCTCATTTTTCTTTACAGTACATATGCTCTACAGTACACACACAGCTATAGTATGGTTTCTTGTTTCATTTCACCATCACAATATTCAGTGATGTTTCCATCATATTACGTTCTACTTTGTTTTTTCAGTCTCCTAAAGAGACCATTTTTTTGCAAAAATTGATTTCATCACCCTCCACCTCAGCCTGGTGCCACTCAGCACCACTGTGGCTGTGGGCCTTTCACCACCATCACCAAGCATGGGCTCACTTCACAAGCGACTGCAGCAGCTTTATCCTGAACTTGTTGGCTCATCAGGTGCGTATTCAGTTGCTTCAGTTTTCTGCAAGCTACCATCTGTTATCTCTACGCTTTCTTGCTCCTTTTCCACGCTTTTCAATGCATCTGAACTTGCTGGCAACAGACCAAGTACTGACTCTGAGCAGATCTCTCCAGCTGCAAAAAGAGTCCCATCTGCAGCTTCAGGCTGTCCCTCCATCTCATTTTCAGTTTTTTTACTTGCAATCAAAGCCTCAGCAATATTTTCAGGTGGTTTATCATCAGCTACTACTGTTGAGGCAAGCTTACAGCTTGCAGCACTTGCTCCTATTTCAGCCTCTGCAGCACTGTTTGGAAGGTCTTCAGTGGTTGCTGCCACATCTGTCTGCACTTCTTGCTCTTTACTCTCTTCTGTACTGCTGGAGCTCACATTAATCGAACACTCACAATAATAGTAACCAGATTGCTGCTTCTTCTTACGCATGGCACAGAGGTCAATTTGTCTGAAGACCTCTGTCCCAAAGTAGCTGTCTTCATACTCTTTATACAGATCTGAACAAATTTTTCTGAAGCCCTGAATATTGAAAGAGCAGAGTCACATTATATGTTTACTACATATGCAAACATAAAACAAATACATGCACTTTAGAAATGTACAAAAGTACTATTGTGAAACTTAAAGAAAGTACCTCCCTCCTCCTCCCAATTAAGATCACAGTATCAACTGTATCCAGTAGTGTTTAGGTTGATTTAAGTGCTCAGAAAAATTAACCATTACAAGGGAAAATCATCAGACATTTGGCTTTTGCTGAATCCTCCACCTACCCCAACTTTCACAAGAGAAGAATATTCCTAGGAAGATATGGGAATAAAATCAATTCGATCCACTGTTACTCAAATGCAGTCACCTAATTTTAGGTATTTCAAGTAAGTTTTCAGTCACCACGTCCATTGGGATATCATTCACTAAGTCATCTGAATTGCCTTTACATGGAATTTATTTCACTTATAGTTTACTTCGCTGTTTCATCCCACTGCTGCCTTTAGAAGCTGAAAAATTAATCCTTCTCCTTGGTGTACACATTCCACAACAGTAATTAAATTGCATGATAGAAACAGGTTAGAAAGAGAGCTCATGCAACTCTTCCCCTGTGAGGAGGAAGTATTCAAAGGAAATTTGACTCACTGACTTGTCGTGAAAGTAAGCTCATTTCAGCAAGCCATTAAAAAAAAAAGTAAAGAAAAGCACAGCAACAATTTTGATAGCTACCAAGCACTGGTAGTATCCCAACAGCCAAATGCTAACAGCAGTCATGGCATATGAATGGAAGTGTTTATACCTATAGATGTGTTTTCAGGCGTTGATGTGCTCTTTTCAGACTAAGAAAAAATAGTTTCTCCTGCCATAATAAAGGCACATGTTCAGAAACCATTATAGTTTAAGACTGTCAAGACCTAAATTCCACAGTCACCACAAGTAATTTCTTTGCAGTTCTCCTCCAACAAGTCTGGGCACAGCAGCACTGGTCCCCCTGTACAGGTGTCACCAGAGATGGGCAAGCAATCCAACAACTTCAGGGACCCCACAGCTTTAATTCAGCCAGCAACCGGTTGCCAATTTAAACAGGAAGCTCCCACAAAGCGTTTAACCTATAACAAACCACAGATGCCAAGGGCACACATGCAGATGAAGTGAGGGAGAGATGAATCATTAAGCAAGAGGGGATAGACTCCACCTTTTCTTAACCTAATGAGCAAACTACAAGGCTCCAAGGAGCTGTTTGCAGCACATTGCTTAGAAGAAGTCTAAATTGGTTTGTTCAGGCCTGCTCACAAATGCACAGGAGTGCATAATTATTAAAAAAAACAAACAAAAAAACAAACAAAAAAAAAGAAAACAAAACCAAAAAACCTCTTTACATGCTTCTTTCCTCGTCATAACAGCTTTTTTAGCAGGTGGTGCATGGTTCATGGTGTGGGAATTGCAGGAGGATGGCCAGTGTCACCTGGACAAAATCAGATATAAATAGCTTCACAGTCAAACATATCAAACCATCAGGCATCACTGTCCCCAGTGACCAAAAAACTTTGAAGTTTAATTAAACAAATTGCACACCTCTTCCTGTGCTCCAGAGACAGCCATGTGTCAGTCAGATTCAGGCTGTCAGGTAGCCAAGAGCTATGTGTTAATGCCAGCAGGTTCAAGTTCTGCTGAAAGGCAGAGGTACACTGTGCATGGGTTGTTTTCTGGGCAGCTCAGAAGGATAATGGAAATCTGAGTAAGGTCATGTCATTGACGATAACTCATCAAGTAGCCAGAAGAGGGCAGGATTAGGGCTGTCTTTTCATTAAGAAGCTCCAAATATTTTAATATAAATATGCAACTCTGCAAGTTGCTGCTCTCTCACCACCTAGGTTAGACCACAGCTATTTGCAGACCTGCACGAAATGGATCTACTTAAAGCAGCATAAAGATCAAGAACAAACATTTTCTGCTTTAGCATGAGGCACCTGATCCACAGCTTTGCTCTGGCACAGGGAAGCACAGGCAGCAGCCAGCACTAGAGGCCAACCACCTGCGCTGACAGAAGCACTTCTTAGTCTGTGTGCTGGAGAAGGCTCTTACTACAGTTACTGAAGTGGATTCTCTAAAAAGGTGAACTGTTCCCTTTTGGCTTGTTAGAAAGAGAGGTCAGAGAACCTGAAGAGCCCGTATTTTTTATTAATGCTGGGGGCGCACTTCACATTTTGAACCCGATAAACAGCACATACTGCTCCTTCGGTAGCTATTCCAGCTAAATAGAACACCAAGCTTTCCAACCTCTTGAGGCATTTAGAGGCAAAACTAGAGTCAAAGATGGACAATTCCCAGAGAGAGAAGTTAGAGTTAGCAGTAGTTGCTTTAAAGATAACCAGCTCCTGCTTTCTCACAAATAAGGACAAGGTCTGTAGCTACTCCACCGATACCGTCATGTACCTGTCTTGTTAACAAAGTATTGTTGAGATGTAAAATATAAACAATGAGTACCAGTAACTATTTCTCAAGCTTCTTATATGAAGGCACTGAAGTTGCACAAAGTGCTAAAACTGAGTCTTTACTACAACAGAAGTTATTTATTGTATAAAGAGAGTAATTACAACCAGTAGATGGCATCATAATAACTAAGGTAATACTTCATCTTATTCATACTTTGGCATCTTCTAGTGTTCAGGAACATTGATTTCTCTCCTGCAGTCTTTAGGAATGGATTATTACAGAAGTAGTCAGTTTTCCCATTACATTTTGATTTTAAAAGTGATGCATTAAATTGTCCAGTTTGATCTTTAAGGCTAAATCCTTTGTCTAAGTTTGAGACTTACTAACCTCAGGGAGATTTGTATGTGGACATATAAAGTGCACTTAGCTCCTGGTAACTAATTTAACATACAGCCCTGCCTCACTTTAGTTTTCACAGCCCTGATGTGCAGAATAGTATTTTAGGAGCAACAGTTTTAAGGTGCGGATAAATTTTGTCTGGAATGAGCAATGCTTGGTAGACAAGGGAAGAGCAGAGAATATTCTCTACCTGCACTTCAGGAAGTCTTTTGACCCTGTTTTCACTTAAGATGCTCATAGAGAAGCTGATGAAGTAAGGGCTAGACAAACACTGGTAAACTGAAAATTGGCTGGACAACCAGGTCCAGAGAGTAGTGATTGATGGCACAAAGTCCAGTTGGAGGCTGGTAGGTGGAGGCATACCCCAGAGATCTATAGCAGGGTATGACTCTGACTCAGCATCTTCATTAATGGTGTGGATGATGGAGCAGGTGCACAGCCTCAGCAACTTCACTGACAAAACTGGGAGGAAGGGCTGATTCAGCAGAGGGTCATACTGCCATCCAGAGGTACCTCAACAGACTGAAGAAATGGACCAGCAGGAATTTGGCTAAGTTCAGCAAAGGAAAGTGTAAAGTCCTGCTACAGGGAATGAACAACCACATGCACCAAGTTGACCATAAGCCAGCAGTGTTCCCTTGCAACAAAGGTGAACGATGGTATCCTGGGCTGCATTAGGACAAGTATTGCCAACAGGTTAAAGGAAGGTGATCCTTCCCTCTGCACAGCACTGGTGAGACTATAACCAGAGTACTGGGCCCAGCTCTGGGCTCCCCACTTCATAATCAAACAGTCAAATCTCTATATGCTTACATATTCATATAAGCAAGAAGATTACATACATGAATCATACTATACAGTAATACATGCCATATTTGGTGCTAGATATCGAAGGAAAAGAACATGAAATAATTTTCTTTTTTTTTTACTTTCAACTTGATTGCAAGAAGTGTGAAAATACTCTGGACAAAAGTCAACAGTAATTCCTACATCCTTGTTGTATATTTTCTTTTACATTAGACATTGCTGATGCTTATACTCATGAAACTCCCCAAAGGCAATATAAAAGAAAAAGCCTCCAGCACAAAATTATCAGTACTATCCAACTTTGATTGTACCATGTATAGAGAAGACAAATATCAATTCAACGTGAAGCACTTGATGTGCCCAAGTACAAGGTCATTTTCTTCAGCTATTATAGCATTTTCTGTTTTCTTTGTGCATGCTCCTTTAGTGTTTCAGGTTTGCAATATATTGACCTCATAAATACAAGTACTATTCCTGGAAACAAGCAGGACAATATACAACTGGGAAATGAGCAATCTAATCAGAGCTGGTTTTTACTTTAATTGTATGTGATAAAATCCCATACAATGCTGCAGTAAAGGTTAGAAAAGCACACCACACATTTCTAGCATAAATCAAGGCACCAGCCTGGCTTCCAACATGACATTGATGTTGTTCTCAAATAAATATCGCTCAGAATCCATCCTGCCCTATGAAAAAGATTGACATTGAGTTTCCATGCAGACTTGACTAGCCACCACAGAACGATTGTCTTCTCTACAGTACAGCCATACACAATATGAGCAAGAGACCTCATGTCTTCTAATTGTTTATGAGCAAAAAACTGTGTGGGCCAGCCTACATACAAGCTTTGTTAAATAGAAATATTTTTTCCCTAGTTGCAATGATTATTGCAACTAAACTATACACACTTAAGTATGAATATATACTATATACTCATATATACTTCAGTATATAGTCCCCAAGAATTTAATTAGAAGGAAAATAATCTCTAGAACAGAACTGATTCCAATAAGGAAATACATTTATATTAAACCCCATTACTTACCTTTCTTTTCAACCTTGGTGCTTTGGAGAGCTTTAGGAAAGTAAGATGTGGTTTGAAATCCTTACTCCCTGAAACGTCGAGATTCATTTCAATAAAACATTCTTCCACAGCTTCTGGTAAAGAGATAAAAACAGAAATAACAAAAAAAATTAACAGTTGCGAGGTAGTTAAAAATATTTACAATTGGGTTGGTGAAAAGCCACTATGGCTTTCTAGAGCAAGACACAGTTAAAACACACACAGCAGATAACCAGCTGCTGCACCATCACAGACAACAGAAATGAAAAATAAGCAAAACCAAAGTTGTGCATGATGCGCAGCTATATTTAAAAACCTGAAAGTGGATCCAAACTTTCACGCTTGCAGTGCAACTCCTTCCGAACTCACAGGGCTGTTATAACAACAGTGATTTCAGGGAAGCACATGCCCATTACAGCCATGCCCAGACAAGATGCAGCTACCAGTGGCCACAACTGGGGAGTGTAACAGAACAGAGTCTCCCCGATTATTGAAAAAAAGCAATGAAATAAGCAAAGCATTTCTAGTAAAAGGTGGCAAGATGCACAGAAGTGGTACAACTCTGCAGCAGTTAGAGCAGTTCAGCAGGAAATATCACATGAAGTATTCCTTCCCCAGATTATGCAATACAAAGTGTCAGTTAAACGATTTGGCCACAGAATTACAAAGCAATAAGATTTTACTTTGCTTTGAAAGAAGTGCCTGTGAGCAACTCTCGAATTTATATTCTTCAACATCTTTCAGCTAAGGCTGTAACAACAAGTTGAGCCAAGTTGATCTATTGTTGGTTTTCATAAACATTGAATTGAGTCCTGCAAGACTAGTGAGGTGGAGCTTGCATGAGGTAGACCCCTGCAAGTGCAGCAAATGTAGGACAAGTGATGCTCAACAGTTTTGCTTAAACAGTTAAAACGTCTTCGCAGCCATTTTTCTTACTGCCAGAGGTCTTTCATTCCCACTATACAAGCAAGGTATGGGGTGGGGGCGAAGAAAAATCATTTGCTCTGATAACCTGTAACATTTATATGGCCCTTCCTGCCAGACCCCCCCCAACCTTGTCACCCATCCTTGTTACTCCTTAACTGCTTAGGCGCTGACAGAAGCAGGTTCAATGTTGACATTTGTGTTAAAAATCACATATGTGATTAGTGCCTTGTTGAAAATCATGCTACTTCCATTTTGTATTTCCCCTCTATCAGGAATTTTAGATAGATGTGTGTTTACTAGTTTGTCACATGTATCAAGGCCAAGTCTCTGGCTTGGAGTTTAGCTAATTAATAGATTAAAATGTTTCATCTCAGTATTTCTGAGGGAACAGCAGCTGAGGCTGTCTGGTCAGTTTGCCAAGACAACTACTTCGTTTTCCATCTGGGAAACATAAATAATAGGAATCAGTTGCCTGAACAAGCATCTAGTGCCCTTTCAGATATCCTACAGGACGCCCACCTGGCCTCCATCTGCCACTGCAGAAGGGTGCAGTCTGGCTGTAGGTCTAGTGTGGACATTGCAGATAATTTAGGGCATCTAAGAGTGGTACTAGGTGACTATGGCTGGGTATCAAATAAGCCCTAAAACACCTCTGATGCTTTGTCAAATAATGCACATTAACAAAGAGTTTCTGTATAGAATCATAGGGTGGTCTGGGTTACAACCCAGGGTCTTAAAGATCATCTAGTTTCGAGCCCCCTACCACGGGCAGGGGCACCTTCCACTAGACCAGGTTGCTCAAAGCCCCATCTTAAGTCATTTTGTCAGTAGGCCAAAGCACAGCAAGCCCCAAGGAACACATGCAGTAGCAAAGTATCTAAGCTCCATCTAGGAAAAAGCCCTTCCCCACATATCATCTTGATAAATAACATCATTCAGATGCATAAAAAGAAGCAGCCTAAAGCTTAACCAGTGGCTGGTCTCTTAGACCAAGTAAAAGTGATAGAAATAAAGGTAACAGCCTCAAGCTGCACTAGGTGAGGTTTAGATAGGATACGAGGAAAAATATCTCCACTGAGAGGTTAGTCATGTATTGGACCAGGCTCCCCAAGGAATCACCAAAACTGGAAGTATAAAAACCCCATGTATTTGAGGCCCTTGGTGAAATAGTTTAGTGGTGGACTTGACAGTCCTGGGGTAACTGTCGGACTTGGTCTTTTCCAACCTAACGATTCTGTGATTAACCTAACCAAAAGTTGTAAGCAGCATCTCCTCATGTTCACCACCCAGCACCAGTCCTACCAAACAGCAGAAAGAAGTTGCTACTGCGCGGCAAAGGTCTTATTGCCATAAGCAGAGTTTCATCAGAAAGTCTGATGATAGAAGGTCAAGCGCAGGAATCATCTTCAAGAAGTCTGTTTAGGACCAGTGTTAACAGCTGATGTCCTGGCTATGTCAGGATGGCACTCAATTTTCCAGACACTATCATCCCTATCTTGCTTGAGAAACAGCCTAAGAAAATTCAAAGACATCTTAAGCAGTACCTCTTTTTCAAAGCAGAGGGGGTTACTAGCAGCAAAAGAAGCCCAGTTATGCACAATATTTAGCAATTAACCATTATTAGTTGAACAAGAGACAGGATAACTCTGCACTTTGAAAACAAAGCCCATGGTGTAGGAACAAAAGCAAATGAAGAGACAAAGCCCGCCTATCTTTTTATATTTTCTGAAACCACAAACACTTCAGAGGTTCAAAAACTTCATTAGAGCAGCTGAACTGTTAAGCTTGCGGAAAAATTAATAGGAGCACAACAAGGCAGAGGCAGCTGTCAGGAGGAGCTCAACCTTTGCCAAATTATTCACCCACCATGCTGCTTGAAAAGATAGCATTTGGGAATCCTCACCTACCCTGTAAGTAAAATATTGACTAAAGGGTAAGAAGAGAAACCAAAAAAACAACCCTATTCATTGTATAACTATTCAATTGCTATGCTCAGACAGAGGAGGAGAAAAAAACAACAAAAAAACCCATTTCTTCAGAGATATCATTAAAGGGACAGATTTTGATACATATTTGCATAATCCTCAGACTCATTAAGTTCTAGAAACGGTCAGAAGTTATGCAGAAAGAACACCACTGGAAGTTACATCTCTGTGAATAGCAAAGCCACAGAGTTAACAGCTGGAAAACTGGAAGCTTGTCTCACTGTCAAGGAAGCATTTCAGGCAATCAGTGAAAAATCATACTGCATTAAAACCACACAAGTACTGACAGAATATTCCTGGGGTTTGCAATCAGATTTTTTCTTCTCCATCTCATTAAGGGGTTCAGATAAGAAGCTAGACACTAGGTTTCCGGAACCCTGAAGACGCATGTTATCCAGACAGAGAACACAAAAGCATCTGTCACCCACTATTGTATTGGCTTTAAGAATTAATGCAGCTCAAATACCATTTAAAAAAAAAAAAAAAAAAAAAGAAAGGGCATCATAGCACACATCCTGCAGAAGCAAAATTCTGCTGGTGCACAATAAGGACTGACCTCGTATGCTATGATTCATTGGGAATAAAATTCTTTGATAAGAAAAAAAAAAAGAGGAAAACTGAAACAAAACCCAAGTAAATGGAAAAAGAGCAGTAGTCAGACAAGAGGAAGGAGGTGTTCACTTCCACATCTTTCAGAAGCGAAGGAAAGAGCTACAGTGGGAGAGGACATCACAGTAAAGCTGGCCTTCTTTCAGTGGCACTGAGTATACATGCAGTGGACAGATACGTGCCATATGTGACCTTAAAGGAAACTGCATCATACGTCTTCTACTTACTCATCTTCCAGTCAAGATTATTTTTGTAGTAAACTTAAAGGCATTAGAAGAAACAATTTGAGCATGGGCAAGTTTGTTGAGGCTCTAATCCTAATATGTAGGGACAACAGACTACTTTCAAACAAAAACATGTCTTGTTTGAGTTAAAAATGTCTTTACCATGGATGAAGTAATAAGAGAAATGAAGGCTAGAGGCAGGCAAAAACTTAACAGTGAAGTGGCCAATTTTATTTATATAATCATAGAATAGTTAGGGTTGGAAAGGACCTTAAGATCATCGAGTTCCAACCCCCCTGCCATGGGCAGGGACACCT
>JANRGW010021691.1:0-11602 GCA_024733675.1 Psilopsiagon aymara
TACTCTTCTTTTTTTTTTTTTTTTTTTTTTTGGTAAAACTACAATATATAAATAAACATAAAATATATAAAATAAACATAAAATTGATTATTTTTGAATAAACATAAGCAGTTTATTCTGGACACTTAATTCAAAATCAAGTTCTCACCAGAGGGGGAATGTGTGATGCTTGGCTAACTGTGAAGTATTTTCTTTCCCTCTTTTCTTAAAGGAGGGCCTGAGGCCTGGTGACACAACCAGCACGTTCTGTGGGACTCCAAACTATATTGCACCTGAAATTCTCCGGGGAGAGGATTATGGTAAGCTGAATTTTTCACTGCTACCATGTAACTTCTACCTTGTCTCTTACAACTGGCTTAAGTTGTTTAGCAGTAGAAAGTCTAAATCTCAGTTAGAAACATGATCATTCTTAGTTAGGCATCCTGTGTGAAAAAGTAAATGAACCCTTCAAAGGACAGGCAGAGAACATCCCTTTAATTGTAAAATGTGTTAACATCTTGTTCCATTTAAAAAATCCCAACAGCCAAACAAAACCCCAGGAAAAAAACAAAACCCTCAAGACAACAGAAAAAAAATGTTTAAAATCTACCATTTTACTTCTGTGGGATGCCTCTTCCACTCTGGCTTCACATCTTCCTTCCTTATCACAAACTTTCTAGGCCAACCAGACTATATCAGTCCCAGCCTAGCTACTGGAATTTTTCTTGAGCAGTGAAATTCAGAATAGCTGTCCTTAGCTTCATAGATGACTCTCTTGCTACCTTTAAGAATCACATACTTCCCCCTTGTTCCCTGCCCTGGATAATGCACTGTTAGTAATAGCTAGGCTTAAATATTATCTAAGCCTTTGATAAGGTCGTAATACCAACTTTTAAACTTTCTGCATTTCCTTTTCTTTGTACAACATCCCCTCCTGTAGAGCACGTAATGAACCAAGTAACATCATGTACAATCATTACCTCTTTAGTTGGATAATCAGAAAACTGGCAGTACTTAAATTTTTTAAATCATGCTTTTTTCTCAAAACATGCTTGTCTTTAGCCCAAAATGTGTGGGCATTTTTGCTCCAAAATGCTTTCAGTGGCATTTTCTCCTCTGACTTCTAGGGTTCAGTGTAGACTGGTGGGCACTTGGTGTGCTTATGTTTGAAATGATGGCAGGCCGGTCGCCATTTGATATTGTTGGGAGTTCTGACAATCCTGATCAGAACACAGAAGACTATCTTTTCCAAGGTAAGTACCCTGAGTAGTGTTTCTACTCTTCTAGGGCTTTGTTTCTACTTAACTATAATCAAACTTTAAAGATGTGAAGGCTGATAGGAACCTCATTTTCTTTGCAGTAATTTTGGAAAAACAGATCCGAATTCCCCGATCCCTTTCTGTTAAAGCAGCAGGTGTTCTAAAGAGCTTCCTTAATAAGGTAAGATCTAAAGGGGATTGTCTGAGACTTCCCAAGAGCAGCTGGTTGTTTTGGTTTTTTTTAATCAGTTGACTTGCTGATGGGTAGGCATCATACGTAGGCAGACATACTTTATCTGGGTAGAAAAAAAACAGGGTAGAAAAGGTGTGAGCCTAATGCAGACTTTAGTGGACCTGGTAGACTTATTCTAGATACTTGTGTTGAAATCTAGATTCTCAGGCTGGGATTGTGAGTAAATCTCAACATTGAAAGGCATAGGAATATTCAAAGTGATTAATTTGGGGAACTGGACAAACTTACCAGGTTTATTTTGTTTCCTAAAGAGAAGCAGCTAATCAGTCTGACAACTTCTGATGACTTTGTCAAGGGAAATGCAGAGGCTGTATAGTTGCTGATAGTCGAAAGGTGCATATGTGGTAGTGGACTGGTCCTAGCCTTTATTTAGTGAGTGTAACATGACTGGGGAGAAAGAGGCATGGGAGAAAATAGATTTGGTTATATTATTCAAAGAAAGTAATATTGTTCAAGAACAGTGCTTCAGTTTCAATTCCTTGGTAGCATGTGATAACGTACGTGGAGGCGGCACTGTCTTGTTAAAATGACCTTCTGTCTACTGTATTTATCAGTAACCTGCAATTACTTCTCCAGTTTGATTGCCTGACACAGTCAGTCTGCTCAGGGAGGGGCCAGGGAAGGAACAAATTCACTTGTATTCTAACCAGCTTTGCTCTGAAAGATGCAGTATGTTTAAACATGTCTCAGTAAAAATGAAGAAAGATAGCATCATTGTTCACATAAATTTCAGTTAATGGCTTCTATATATTCGTGCCTGTTTCAGACAGTAAATTGGAACAGTTTCCAAAATACAATATGCTAACTTAGTTCTTCAGTGTCCCTTCTAACTGGTGTTTCCTTTCTCATGGAGTTTATAGCATTTGCATGTTGTTCATGTGTAGGCTATGGCACTCATTTAGAAATATTTATTTCCTTGTACAGGATCCAAAGGAACGTTTAGGCTGCCATCCTCAAACAGGATTTGCAGATATCCAGGGGCATCCATTCTTTCGCAATGTTGACTGGGATCTGGTATGTGAATTGGGTTATTTTATTTATATGCAGTGATGGCTTAACAGCTTGTTTTGAGATCAGAGATGAATTTAAGATCAAAAGCCTTAAGCTCTTAATGTAAAACGTACCATAATGATAACACAGAATCTTTTAACCATTTTGCACACAGCAAGTACAGTAGACTGATAGAATGATTATAGAAGTATATAAAAGAAAATTAACAGTAATTTCCAGCCTTGTTTAAAAATAATTCAACAGGTTGTAACTCATTCTTGGTATCACTAAGTGCATTTATTCTTAGATGGAGCAAAAACAAGTGGTGCCTCCATTTAAACCAAATATATCCGGAGAATTTGGTCTGGATAACTTTGATTCCCAATTCACCAATGAACCTGTACAACTCACTCCAGATGATGAGTAAGTAATGCAGAATTTAAGAAGTTCTGATAAGCCAGTGAAGGAGTTGTAAAACTTCATTTTAATAGCTGTACTTGTAGCACGTAGAGTATACATAAATCAGTAAATATAATTTTCTTGTGTTAGTTTGGAAAAAATTCTATTATATATCTTCATGATAGACTTAGCATGGCTGGATTAAGTCTTGTACTCTGGCAAGATATAAAAACCAGTTAACAGTGGGAAAGTTGCTGTAAAGAATCTTAGTTCAAGGAAAGGTGCATAAGTGCTGGTTTATAAGTTTCAGTGGTTATCTTCTGCAAGAAATGAACATGCGAAAGAAAAGACCTGTTTTGTCAAATGGTTTATTTTTGCAGTACTTTAAGCCATGATATTTCTAGAATATTTGGTTTAAGTTGAATTCATCTTGGGTGTTCTGAACAAGACCCAGTATTTTGCTTGGGTATTTTAAGTTATTAGTTAGCCAAGTGAGATTATGCTGGCTGATATACCCTTGATAAAATGCATAATAATGCATTTGATTTTGGCAGTGGATTTGTGGCTCCTTACTCCTGAGGGGCCCCAATTTGGGATGAGGAGGGAAGTACCTTTCTGGTTTGACTGAGCTACCTGTTCATATTTTAGGACTTTTTCTAGGGTTTTGAATATTGTTCATGTAGTATGTAAACACAAACACTGAAAATAAAATGTTAGCTACGCATCTTAGATGTGCGATCCAACTTCCTTCTTCATCCATTCAAATGCAGAATGTGCAAACTAAATTTAGGTAAGTTGCTGATGCAGGTGCAGTATCTGTCACATTCGGTTCAGCTTTTTATGAAAATTGTGGTTTAAAATGGCAAACTTTGCCAATTGCTTTGTGGGGAAAACAGGGACAAAAAATAGATTTTCTCAATTGCAATCTGCTGTACAGGTCTAAATTTTTAAGACCAACTCACCTAATATTGTTGCCTTTTTAGTTTTGCTGAACTAATGACTGGTTTCTAATCTTAACAGTGACATTGTGAAGAAGATTGACCAGTCAGAATTTGAAGGCTTTGAATATATAAATCCTCTCCTGATGTCAGCTGAGGAATGTGTCTGAATTCTCCACTTCTGGACTGTGCCAATTGTGACTCTGTTTCTGCACGGATAAACATCTCTTCATTTGGATGCACTTTCATAAAATGAGTAACTGAACATCTTACCCTTGCCACCTAGTGTGAATTACTCACTAATTTTCTTTTTGTATTAATTTTCATTCGGGACAGTTGTTACACTGAACCTTCTGCTGCCACGTTTTAAATGTTCAACTTTCCAACAGTCTTGCCAAACTTGAACTTTAAGGTCAGAGTTGGCCTCTGGGGCTCCAGACTGCACAACAGGATAATCTGCCAATAAGTGTTCTGATAAAAGAAAGTTTTCTTATTATTTTAAGAACACAAGTTGCATTAGGGGATGTAGTAAAATATCATTAAAGGACTTCCATTTTTTCCAGCAAGAGAAGTAAGACCTTATGACTTCTGTAGTTCTAAATCCTCTCCTCTGAATATCCCGATTTCCTGTTCTTCTGGACTTAGAGCTGTGTTTACTGCCCTTCAAGTTGAAAAGACAGTAAGGAGAGCAGGTTTTTAAACTGAATAGGTCAAGAATAGCTGCTTTCACAGGGTATACTGATCCTGTTCTAAAGGAGATGATTATTCAAGTCAGTAGACTTTGCTCCAGAATTACATGCTAAGAATCGCACGCTGAAACACAGAGTGCCTTTCGGAGCCTGTCCCTTTCAGTGAGGGTTGACCGTGATATAAAGTGTCAGTTTAAATAAATGGAATTCAGTTAATACTTTTGAAAAGTTAAAATCTGTAGCATGTAGGTTAGTGGTAATGGGCAGCTGATAACTGACAGACAGAACATCATGCTACTACTTCTTGCTTTTATACTTCATGTCTGCACTGTGTCTGAGCTGCATGTTAATGGCTACCGCCTAGATAAGGGCATTGTTTCCTTTTTTTAATCTTACTGCCATACTTCTGGAAATGCATTCCACTTTGCCAGTGGAAAAAACACATTGGGGTGGTAGAGGGGGAAAGGTGCTGTCCACAATAATTCTCTTCACTTCTCCACTTGCAGATGGCTATTTGTGATCATAATCAAACCTTGAATATTGGTAATGGTCTCAAAGTTAATAGGAAAGCAATTGGAATCAATTGAAAGTACTGTTCAAACTAGGACTTTTGGGAGGTGTGATTCGTACATTTCAGGTTAGTGAACAGTGTAATATACAGCACAGATGATTATTTTTAAAGTTTAAGGAATAGTTTTGGATGTCTTAGGCTGAAGAAATGCCAAATGTACCACTTTTTTATTATTTTTGGGAAAAGGGATTAAGAGGCACTGAAGAAAAGAATCTGGTTTATCTAAGTAAGATCTGTAAGGAAAGCTGAGTGTTACTGTAAGCAGATCTAAGTATCTGTAAGCACAAGTTAACAAACCTCACCTAAAACTTGTAAGAAACCTGCTTGCTCATTGCGTCTTCCTTGAAAGTCCTTGTATAACCACACTGTAAATCCATGGCACAAATCTTGCGGTGTATGTTTTTTCACGTGCATGTTAGCTTCAAGGAGAGGGATTGCACAGATGCACAGTGCTGTCATGGTACATAGTATTTAGTTTGTATTTTTCTTTGCAGTGTGAATGGGAAACTTTAAGTATAAGGCTGAGTTTTTCAAAACTGGGAAGTGATTGGAGGGGCCTTGGTTTCAGGAAAGCATTGACCCTCCACACTTAAAAATCAGGTTCCCTTAAATTCAAGTTGTATATTTTCATATATAAAATACTGCAGTAAACTTACTTCTAAAGAGCAGCTAATGACTTCAGCACATACAGTTCATGTGAAGTGAACTGCTTACATGCAGGTTTGAAATTGTGATTGTTTAGCCTCTGACTTCTACACCTGCACACCTAGTTTTAGACATCAGGACCTAACATTTGATATTAAACTTGGAAGTTATTTAAAGCAAACAAGAAAAGCCTTGTCTCTACAGTGGCTTAATTTCATATGGGGTATTGAGTAAAATAGCTTTATGTAAGGAAGGGCATTTCTGCTATTCATCACAGCAGAGTAATGGAGTTAAAACACTGTCTTCTGTGCTTAAAGCAGAAATTAGTTTTTTTTACAGAGGATATACTTTTCCTATGTACATATCTAACCATTAAGAATGTTCCTAAGTGACAGACATCTTAAATGACTGTAAATCCATTTTTGAACCTTAATTTTCTCCAAAGTGCCATGATATTAACAGTTATTTTTCATTGTTAAGCATACAGCTACAGTCAGAAAAATTCAGAAGGGACATTGAGTGTAAACAGTCCAGTGCTGCATCAGAAGCATGATGTATTTATGTGGAATTACCTCCTTTTTGTATGGGAGTTGGATTCTTATGGGTACTGTGCTAGTTAATATTGTCACTACTATTTTCCTGTTTCATATGGAATATGGTCTTGGACACTGTTGTGTAATCATTCCCTTTATTTGTGCACACTTTTTACTTTAAATAAAACATTTGTATTAGGCCTCTGTGTGTTAACTTCTAAAACAAATAGTGTGAAATGCTGGGCTTTGCTTGTCATCTGACCCTTAACTATCTAAGTCACAGGAGAACTGTTCTAATCTTGTCATTCCCTCTAGAAGATAGCACTGGGATGGCCACAGCAACCTAAGAAACATCTCACTCAGCCTGCGTTCCCTAAATGTATCCTTAGAATGCAGGTCCCTCTCTCATGTGGATTGCCAGCCTTGTGTTCATTGTGCCTTGTAGGTTCTTCTCTTTTATTCCAACAGCAGTGGTGAGACAAAAGCAGCAAGGCTTCAGTCAGCTGCATAGATACAGAAAGCTTTCAAGTAAACATAAAATGCACTTGTAGCTTGCTTGACCAAGGACCTGTTTCAGCTGGAACTTGTAAGACATCATCTCAGCTGCCAGAGCTGGGAATGTGGAGCAACGTTCTCCTCTGCTGTGCTTACTTCTGCATGATTTCTTCCTTTGTTACTTCAACTCCTTCCCCTGCTTTCCCTCAGATTTCTGACATGGAGGGCAAGGGCACTTACCATGTATTTCCATATATCTGTATTTCAGTATCTGTGTATCTATATTTTAAAAGAGATTTCCTCTTGCAATCTGGCTTGTTATTAAAAGTATGTATCGGCAGTCCTAGGGAAATGCTGCAGATGGTTGCATATCTTAAATGCTTAACCTCCCCCCACGCATGCTTCTTGTTTCTGCTCAGTTTGGTGGCCAACTGCTCTCGGCTCAGTCTGAGCAATTGTTTATGTTAAGACACTCTCTAAAAGAAATTAATAGCTTGTGTAATCTATATCTACTTGATACCTTAACTGCTAAGCACGCATCCTCACTTCATGATGGATGGCATAAGCAGTTTACGCCAGGAAGATATCTGAAATTGCCTGTAGATTATTTTCCTGGGAAGAGGGAAGCGGGGTAGGAGCCCCCTTCAGAAAAGGGATTTTATCCTGTCTTGCATCTTCTTGTGAACAGTTCTGTTAGAGTTTCACGACTTCTTTTTTTATACTGTTTATGATAAAGGAATCTAAGCTGCATACTTGGAATGTGCAATCCGACCATTTAATCACCAATGATTAACAGCAGAGAGAAGCATCTACCTCTTAGATCCATCTGGCTTTTGGAGGTGGTGGGCTTCGTCAGGTGTAAATAGAAGTGTCTGCATTTGACTTCTGAGATTAACAAAGTGGGCTGAACCCCTCCTGCGTTGGACAGCGAGGTATCCAGCTGTGCAGCTGAATTTGTCTGTGATTTTGGATATAAGAGATAAAGTACAGTTCTTCATTAGTTGTTTTGTTCAGACTCGCTTCTAAACTAGCTTGTCCTGTAAGATGCGACACATGCTAAACTGTATCAACTCTTTGTGCCTGTAAGATCTGTGATCCAGGTATCTAATAGTGTGTCTTATCCATGTTATTTAATGTCAAAGGAGACTTCACAAGCATTCTCCTAAGTATTACAACTTGCCATTACGAATTGACACAGCAGCTTGTTTTGGTTTTTTTCTTTATCTGGTATCTTCAGAGAATAAAATGCACAATTCTTGTCTTGTCAGTGTTAAATTGTGCTTTTCAGCAGCTTCAGAGTGTTTATGGGAACAGCTTAATAAATAAATGCTTCTTTCTATAGATCCTCCCCCGTGTTCATCAATATGCAACTTGAATCTTACTTCTAAAACTATGACAAAGTTCTTTACACACTTAGTGGTTTGACGAACAACTTTGTGTCTGTGTTAACCAGCTCAACTCAAAGATCCTTTTATTTTGCTTTAACATGGTGTTTGGCACTTCACTGTGGAGGCAGTAGTTCAAAAGAATTTTTTATTTGCACTCAGAAAAGCGGAGTAGTTTGCCCCTCTTCCTAATGTGCAAGTGGTATTGACCCCAGGGACTGTCTGAGGTGGTCTGCAAGGAATTCAGAGGGTCATGTGTGAGGGGAGGGCAGGACTTACTTGTTTTTAAACACCCTTTTTTTTATTTCTTGAATTTTGGAGGTCTGGTTTTGAGTGTGTCCTGCTTGGTATTATTTTGGAAATACATGAAATAAGTAATATGTATTCCTATATTTTATTATTTATCCCTCATTTTTTGTTTACGAATGAAACTTTCATATAGTCACTGTTTAATTATAAAGTTAAAAAATAGGTTTTTTTAATTGATACTCTTTTTCCTTAGAGCTGACTTAAAGACAAAAATTCAGTAGAGGCTGCCTTGGTGTTAAACCTGAAGTGTTGAAACCAAGCAGTGAAGGTGCCATTTGTGCATTACATTTTAAGACCACCTTAAATGTTAATTTTGTACGCTTCCAAAGAGCGTCAGCACCTCTTAAAAACTCAGAGGCATTAATAATAAAGATTCCTCCTATGCTTTGTTAGCTCAACTTATTACATCTTGCAAAGGTCTGTAACTTGAGTATTAGTTGCACACTGTCTTTGGAACTGGTTTTCATAGTCTACAGCAGAAGTTGTAGGCAGAGTTAACATCTTTTTTTAGACAATCCTCTACCTACCAACTTTGTCTTACATTGCCCGATTATTGTAGCTCTATAGCAACACTATCATTACAGCACAATAGCTACCGCAATTTGCAACCTGAAATGGATAATGTGCAGCAGAACCTGAACCCCCTAAATTAAATAATACCACTGAACGCTTCTGTGCCCTCAGTAGGTGTAATAAAAGATTTAATGTATCTGCCTATGTACATTGCTTTCCTTACATCCGTAGGTCAGTCCAGCTCTGGTGTAATAATCTTGCGTTTTCTTCAGTAAATTAAAAACAGAAATATGACATAATGTGTTTGACTGGCATTTGAAGAGAATTTTTTATTTGGATCCTGAACTCCTAAAGGTTGAAGAAGAGAGTAATGTCCAGAAAAGAGGATAGATGTAGGTTAAATATTAGGAAGAAGTTCTTCCAGGCTCAGCTACAAATGCTGGCTGGTGGATCCAGAACTCATTTTATTTGGCTGTATAGTTGTGGCCTTACAACAAACCAGGTATCTGCTTAGTAAGTAAATGTTAGTATGCTTCACGAATGTGTTAATTTTTCCATAAAGCTATCTCTTGTGCTACCATCAAACATTTTATTCCAGAATAATCAAGAATTAAATAGAATTTAAATGGACAGTTGAGATCAAACATGCACTTTTGCATATTCCTGTTGATGCCTGATTTTCAAGAAGACTTTCCTCTGGCTCCTTCCCCTGCCCAAAATCATGTTTTCATGAACACTAGCAGCTACCAAAACTGCTTTGCCTTGTGTTGCCTGCTTAACTATAAATGGGAAAAAAAAAGACCCAACCCAGTATTTCTAAGATTCTTCTGCAGTTTTTGAGATGCTTTTCTCTCTGCTTTGGCCTACATGGATGGGAAGAAGTTTATGCTTTTCCTTACTTTCTCTTCTGTGAAAAGAGAAGTTACAGGTTTTTTTCCAGGTATTCTATAAAACGTTAAGCAGCTTTAAAAAAAAAAAAAAAAAGTACACTTAATTTCAGGTAATTTGGGGGTCTACATCCCTCAACAAAATTAAAGTTTTTTTTTAGTACCCCTTCATTTTTTAGGAAAGCCGCCTGCCCGAGTGCTCCAATATAGCAACAGTAAAATGATAGTCCTTGCTCACACACCTGCCACTGAATATAAAAACTGAAGTCATGCTCTATTTCAGCTTTACGATTCCTTCAACTGTACCTGAATTCTTTCATAAGGGAAAGGTCAAGTGGTTTTCTTTAGGTTTTAAAAAAGAACTATAACCATTATTGTCTTTGCCATCACAGAATTACCATTAAAAGCCCAGGCACTGCTATTTTTATATATATATATATACACACATATATATACACTGCTATTTATATATGCTTATCTATATTTTCATATATATATTCTAAACTGTATCCTATTTAATTGTGAATAGTTGTGGGGGTTTTTTTTTGCAATATAAAGCACCACAGGTCCCCAGGATTGCACGAGGTGCTATGCAAACAGGATAACTCCTACCTACAAATGTGACCATCTAAGGTTAGCAACAAGGGCAAAACCTGCACACAAACCAGCATCAGCAAACCCAGATCACTCTTTCCTCAACCAGCATCAGAAGGAATGCAGATACTGGTTTAGGTATCACAACTGATGTGTTTTTAAAAGCAAGTTACGAGGTGACTCGCAAAGCAGCTTTGCAGTGATTCTCAACGGCTCCTCCATCAGCAAGTGCTGAAGAAATCTGAGTGTATCAAAGGTGTGAAGTCATGCATTATCAAACCCCTCTCGATCAGCAGCAAGGCAGGGTTTGTGTGCTCTGTGGCAGTCCTTCTGGCATGGTGTTAGGAAATGGTAGGGAAGTGAGCCCGCTCCCTGGGAGATGTGTTGGTCAGTGTTAAGGGGTGCCTCGTCGTTGTGCAGCTGCCCCATTTTCATGTGTTATATTTTTATATTTGTATCGCATCAAAACACGTAACTGTATGGGACAAAAGGCAATGCCAAATTGCACTGGGCCTTAATCTCAGCTGAAAAGCTGTCTTTACAAAGACGAGGTAAACCAAAAAGCTTTACGCTTCTTGCAGACAGAAGAAACTTCTAATACATGAACCATTTGTACTAAGCAATCCCTTAAGAACATCTTCCTCCAGTAACAAGACCGAAGTGGGAAAAGCCCTTCGTGTAAATGCCTCTCCGCAGAGTTGATTGTACTGTTTCCCAGCCAGGCCCCGGCATGTCTCTGACACCTTCGCCTGTTCTTCACCATCTTCTCGCTCCCAGTGCTGCATGATAAGCCTGCGACTGGAAGGAGAGGTCTGTGAAACTGCTTCGGAGACACACCATCACCTTCCCCACATTTCCCCATACCGCAGCAGTGGGGTGTCACAGCGGACACCACCGTTCATGGGCCTCCTTGCTGGGAGGCGCTCACTGAAGAGCTCCCGCTGAGGCACAATCGCTGAGGGACGCTCGCCGCGCCTCAGAGGAGCGGCTCGCCTGACAGCACCCCGTCAACTCCCGGGCCTCCTCCCTCCTCTCCCGCCGAGTCTCCTTCCGTCTTTCTGCCATGGTTGCTCTCACCCCCTCCCGGCCCTCGGCCTCTCGCCGTCTCCCCGGGCGCTCCCAGCCCCGCCCGCCCCCTGGGGCTGTAGCGGCGGCAGGGCGGC
>JANRGW010021692.1:0-19696 GCA_024733675.1 Psilopsiagon aymara
CCTGGGCATGACGTGCTGTGGTATGGAATACCTCTTTGGTCAGTTTGGGTCAGGTGTCCTGTCTCTGCTTCCTCCAGCTTCGCCTCCTCCCTGGCAGAGCATGAGACTCACAAAGTCCTTGGTCAGACCAAAACATTCTAAGCCGTAACTGAAAACATCGGTGTTATCAAGCGCTGTTCCCAGGCTGAAAGTCAAAAACACAGCACTGCACCAGCTACCGAGAAGGAGAAAAAAATGACTGCTGCTGCTGAACCCAGGACACCTGGGAACATTATCTTGCCAAGTGAGATTCCCAAATAAGATTTTCCTTGCCCTCTCACTTTTCTTTGGAAGGGCATTCTGGATTCCCGTGTCATTTTGCAGTGTCACAATTTCCAGTAATAAATCTTGTAATATTTCTCCAAGAATCCTACCCTTTTTATTCACTCTTTTCTTAAGACTGACTTCCATTTGCTCTGCTTGAATGTTTTGATTTTCAAACTTCAAGCTGATAGTATTTTCTGTGAATCTTTCTAGTTCTCATATGTTTGATGTGGTCAACTAAAAGCAAAATATTCTTACAGGCAAATTTTCTTTTGTCTATGTGAAATCTAGAAAGCCACTTGTAGATGAGTTTTCTTTGAATACTATCATGGTTTGAGGTAGCTGTTGTTCTGCAGTAGCTGATGGAGCAATCAGAGACATTCTTAAAGGCTCTGTTTGGCTGGCTAGCATGTTCTTTTTTTTTGCTTTGCTTTCTGCTTCAAGTTTTCCTCATTATGGAAGAACACAGATGATTTTGAATCCTTGACCCCGAGTATACAATGTTGAAAGAGCTGGTTCAGCATACTTCCATGTTTTTTCATTACAATATCACTACATTTTCTCAAATTGGTTTGGTTTTCCTTCTTAAATTGTATATTTGTAAATATTCATCACAGACGTTGGCACGTCATGGCACATTTCCTAGGAGCCTAACTACATCACTTGTCTTTTGATTTCCACTCGGGATTCCTTGATGACTTTTTCCTCATGCTCAGCTTGGTGAAAGACACATTTTGGAAAGAACCATGCCATTCAGTGGTATTCTGCTTGAATAACAGCATTACAAACATTTTAAAATGGAAGAAGAATTTACTGGTTTAGGTATTTCTTCTTGCTCTTTTGCCACAAGACTTTTGCTTTTAACAATTCCAAAATCGTTTACTGATGGTGCTGTTTCATTTTTTTGCCATTTCTGTTTTCAGAAGTGGTTGTTATTGGGATTTTTTTCTGGGTTTTTTTGGAGGGTTTGGTTGGTTATTCCTTTTTTTTTCCTGGGGTGTTGCTTGTTTGTTTTCCCCAAGAGTACATTAAACTGTTTGGCTTTCAGTGGCGTGGAAATTTATCCACAAGACGGGTCTTTTTCCTTGTCTCTCTTTGTCTGAGGGCCTGCCTGTACCAACCTGAAAAGCCATGCTCTCTTCCATTTTATTGAGTACAGAACAGGAAACTGCCACAGCTAGGGAAGACTTTTTAAGGGTTTTTAAGTTTGAATAAAAATTATATTAATTTAAAATACAGAATTAAAGCAAATAGTTTGGTTCGTGTGTATGCATACATGGGAATTTTTCTCTTTTTGACTGGGTTTTCTGTTTCTATTACAGCTACTACACAGGCATGCATTGGCTGCCACTAGCGAGTGAAGAGGAATAGAAAAGCCAGAGAAATCCAGCTCTGTACCCATGACGAAAGAAATCTTTGCATCCTCAGATGCAAAGGCAGGGATGGAAACCAGTCTGTTAAGCAGGCAAGCTTCCCTCCTTGCTTCCTTCCACAGGCACTACACCCAGTAAGAGGAGAGAAAGGCCCTTCCTGGGCCCAGCGGTGCAGGATAACGCTGCTTTTCCCTTCGATCCCCCTGAAGGACAACGTGCCGCCTCTCGATTGAGGCAGAGGGACTGCAGCGACAAGCGGGGAAAGGCAGCGAGCAGCGCGGGTCGGGTCGGGTCGGGTCGGGTCGGGTCGAACAGCCCCGCCGCACGCCTCAGGCAGACTCCCACATGGCGGCTCCGACCCCGGCCCCAAGGGCCGTTATGCGCTGCGCGCGCGCGAGGCGCTCCCGCCGGCACGGCGTGAGGAGGGGAAGGCACAGCTCCGGGCTGAGGGACAGGGCGGCGGAGTACGAAATGGTCAGGCTGGATTGGTGGATAAATGGAACGGGGAGGGGACCACGACACACCGCCTGTCCCCGACGGGCGGGATCAGCGAGAAAACTGCTCCAAAAGCACCTGTCCGAGAACAAGCAGCCGGGGGGGCAACGGACCTCTCCTCCCTGCCCTCCGTGAGGAGAGCGAGCAGCCCCACGGACATAGAACATCGTTAACACCCAGGAGAAGAAAAGAGACTTGGTCTTTAAACGTCTGTGGGCATACAGACCAGTTTCAAGCACTGCTGCACTGAGGAATGGATCATTACTTTCCACACCACTATGAGGAAAAAGGAAGAAAAAGGTAAGGTTTAGCGATAACTACACACCTCATGATTTATTCTCCTAAAGCCTTCAGTCGTTTATATAAGTTCTGCAAATATGTAAGTGAATAATCCTGACTTAACCATAATCCTCCTGAAGTTTACTTCAGCAACACGAAGAGGAAAAAAAACCCACAACTTTGAAAGACACTTTCCAAATTAATGCCACCTGGCTTCATATTGAGAAAGCTGAGTTAAGAGAATAACGATTGGAATCCAAATTTCAAATTACTGCACTTTCAGAAGCAAATTAAGAACAATATTCCTTCAAAAGGACCCCAGAGCTGTTGGGTCCAACCCCTGCTCAGGCTGCATGAGCCAGATGCTCAATTTGCAGCAGGAAGGCCAAAATGTAACCCAGAAGAAACTACGTACATATCTATTAAGGTTTAGAAGAATTGCCTTGGTTTTGGTAGATAATGACTGAACAAAAGCCAAAGGGCCCCAGAGGAGGAGGAGAACATCCTCGATCAAGGATGTGTATCTTGTAAGCAAGAAGCTGGCTAGGTGTCCTTGAAGTGAGCTGCCTTCATTACAATACAAAAACTCCCATCCCTCGGTCAAAAAGACCCCAGCCCAGCTGAAAACCCCTCCTCTGAGCATGCATAGTGATTAGAAGGAATGACAAAGAAAACATGGTATATAGATTACTGAGCAATCATAACTAGGAGTGTACTACCTTGTACCTTTTGTGTATGAATGTAACGAAGAAGCAGGCACTACATGTACTTGACTTGCAGAAATGCACCACCAAGCACTCTGCAAGAGCCTAGACCCTCTAAACAGACTGAAGAGTGTGTTCTGAGAGTTCTTGCAAACAGATAATAGGGCTCAGTCCACCCAAGTCTGGAAAAGCTCCAGAGATGGAGCTCCCACAGACAGCCCCTGTGGGTCTCCCTCCTGCCCTGTCAAAACTCCTATGGCAGATAATGGCAATTTCCCTGATACTGCCTGTGACCATTTCCACTCATCCTTTCACTGTGCAGCTTCAGAAGAGTCTGACTCATGTCATCTCTATAAGCACTCATTAAGTTGGTTAAAGACAGCAATCACTCTGCCCTCTTAATATTCTTTTTAGGCTAAACAAACCCCATTCTGTGATGAAATGCACTTTACTTGCTAATTTTTATGAGTTTACAGTACCATTTCTGATTGCGTAAAACACTAGTACAGCAGCAGAAATCTGATGAAGAGAAAACAGAGGCATTATTTACAACACTGCTGCAAATAAATTAAAACCAGTTTCCCATAATCACCTGTTCAGAACTTGTATATTACGCATAATATTAGCACTGGGGAAAACAAACAGACTGATTTGTTTTAAACAGACTAAGCATTTGGAAACAGGATAAAGAAGTACAATAATTTCTAGCTAGTTTAGAGCAATTGTTTAATTTTTTCATACACGTAAAACCAATAAATTGGCACTAACATCTCTGTAGTTTTTTCATTAACACAGAAATACTGCATTAAAAACAATGGTAGGGAAATGCACAAAGGCATTTCAGTTAAGGCTTCTGCAGATATTAGATGTTTAATTACAGAACATGCATTTTGTAAACTTGTTTAAAACCTTCCAAGTAACTGGACCAAAAAACTCAGTTAAACTCATATTCCATTGTGAGGCCCAATGGAATGAAAAGTACTTTAAAAATAGATAATTAACCATCAAATTGCTTATTAAATCTGATTTTAAATGACAACCTCAAACCTCCTACATTTAAAAATACATATACTTGGACCCTCCCAAAAAGATACACTGGAAAGGCAAGGCAGGTTTGAAATATTGATCCCATTAAGTTCATTAACTTAATTCCTGCTCAACCATCTAAACAAACTACAGCATTTCACAATGAGAATTAATCTGGCTCTTGGCTAGCATCGCTTTGTCCAAGGGATACTTGGAAGGCCCATTTCTAGTAATCATGTCAGCAATGATATTATTCAAATTTTTCCTGTACTGATGTGATGACTTAGCACAGTTTTGCCAGGCATCCATACTTTATGGGCAAAATTGCACTTTTTATTATGCCAAGATGACAGAAATATCAAGCAGCAAAGAAAAGCCGTAAGACAATTCTGCATATCAAACACCACATCTGGAGAAAGTGTGGCAACCTACATGGGAACACTAAGTAGTGCCTTATCCCCCATCTCTTACAGCCAAATCATGACAAAAACCTTCATTGCAACACCAAAGCCGTAACAATTTACAAAAAAGATTAAAAGCTCCTTCCTACAACAAAGAGAATGGCGCAGAACTAAGTCAATAGCTGTGAAACAACTTTTAATTCTGGTAGAACTTCCCCCCCCCCCCTTCAAGATTACCACAGCATTTAAAAAATTATGAACAGTGAATTTGTTAATTAAGATACCTGTATGGGTGTAACAGAATTCAAGTCCTCAGTAAGGCAGCAGCTTGCCCTAGTTATTTATGTTTCAACCTTGCTCTAAAGCAACTCCTGTAAGGGCACAGAAAGTTACTGGGGCTTTAACATTCCCTTTCAAGTCTTTTATCTGGCTACTCCTATCTTCACTACTAGAAAGTACAGCTATTCCCCAGGAAACTCTGTAGCTTTTTTTATGACAAGGGCATACCCTTAACAACCACGCTTAGACATACACATAAAAAAAAATGCCAACAGTGCATATTAAATAACATACAAATAGCTTTGGGGCTTTAGGTAGTACTTTCTTGAGAAACTGATTTCAAACTAGCTCTTGTCTATGTCTACTGAGGAGACTGTTTCGTCCTGCGATATATCTGTACTTGTTTACATCTGCAGTACTTTCATTTTGCCACTTTCATATAAAAAAGAATGTTGGCTATCATAATCAGAAAGCACCAACTGCACTACTACTGCATCACTACATAGAAGGTGGGTTGCTGCAGAGTTTCTGTTTTGTTTTAGAAAGCACTTTTTTATAATTTTAGGAGTTTCTCATTCCATCCTAACAGAGAACAACAAACATCCTTTTGAGGAAAAATCAATCTCCATCAAAATACACAGAAGTAGGAACAGTTTTAACATCTGTGAAATCCAAATTTCTTTGGAAAGTGCAGTGAATAACACTTGTGCCCCTACCGTATCAGAGAAGGAGAAACCAGAACACTATTCCTGTGAACTGTGGCTTTGTAATAGTCACACATCCTGTCAAGAAATTACAGGACCTACATATATCCTGTTGGCAACCCAAAACCTGCTTGATTAAAAGATCTTATATAGGTATTAATTAACTGACCAAACTGTTGCAACATTTAACTTCTCTTTCTTGTATCTACATTAACTTGAAAAAACTTATTATCATCAAGATCTTTCAGCAAGAGAACTAAATGAAGAAAAATTAGTGTCCTCTTTTAAGGAATTATTAAATGAAATCCCTGATGATCCGATCCCTTACTCTAGCAAATACTTTTAATTACAATTAAACCTAGGTTATTTTATGCTTACTGACACTGTGAGTTTTACGCTTACTGTTTTGCTATAATCTTCCTTAGATTACATTCTTCATAAGATTTGTTTTCTTCTCTAGAGAATATTTAACCAAAACATGTAAGCTAACTGCTATCAGCATTAGTAACAAAAGCAGGTTGTGAAGACTGTACAGTGGTCAAAAAAAGCACTGAGTACCTCATCTTCTGCATCCACCTAGTTTCTTTGGGCCACATAGGTAGCAATATTTACAAAATCACCTTGACATTACACATTAGAGATAATCTACTTTGTAAATAAAAAGCAAAAGTATAAAAGTCTTCAATCCCATTTGGAACTTGCAGCATACATAAAAAGACCAAAATTAAATATATACAATATAAAAATACATTTTTCTTCTTTATGAAAGTTATAATACATGGCTATAATACACAACATGTTGAGCCATCAGTCACAGCTACAACATTTTCAGATGCTTGTTCCACACTATGGCTGGACTCTGGGTAAGCTATCTCCCTGGGGAACTTCCTTGATTTCAGCATGAAACATCAGTTCTAAAAGAGAAAGAAAAGAATCAGGTTTTCTTTCTGAAGTTTCACCTCAATATGATTTCATTATTCCTGAAAAGTGCTCTGGCATTCCCCCAAACCTCCTGCTTTTATTCCCAATCATAGTATCAAGAACTCAGCAATGTCTACTAAGCTTTGAGTGTGTCAGACTCAAGGGAAGATTTTTGTTCAGAGACTCATTCATTTATGGATATATCTGCTCTGTGTATCACAGGGTAATTTAGCAGCATAGAACCTGGGATAAAAAGAATCATGAATGATGCTGCTCACAACTAGCTGTCATCATAGCAGCTCAGCCATGGAAGACAGCCTAAGGTCAGCAGTGAAGAGGTGCAGCAAAGGAACTCGGCTAGGCACACAAGTAGCTGATGTGGTAGCCCTTGTGGAGCTCTGTGCTGCTAGCTTAGTTTTCTCTTATCTGGGTTCCCTTACGTATCTATACTGCACCCTCAGAATTCGAGTACTTTCTGTCTTGCTAACAGCACATTCAGTGTACAGACCAGGCTGTGTTTGCCAACATCTTGTCAACATGGTAAAGTTACATGAGCTGTACAAGTAACTGTGTGATATATCCCTTCAAGTTTGAGATTCTCATGTTTTTTTGCTACTCACCTCTAATAAACTAAAGTCTGCAGTTTTCTTTCTCTATCTGGGATATGTCCTAATACAATTTCTCTAGAAATTTCTGAAGCAGGTTTTCTAATCTTAGCAGGCATGCATAAATATCAAACCAGAGTTAAATACTGCTAACTGGCTTCCTTGAATAAGTCTTTATTATTTAAAGAATGGGTTTTAAATCCAATTTAAGCATCTATTATAAATTTCACTGTCAAACACTGTAAAGGCTGCCACCTAGCTGTTGTTTGGTTTTGTTGGGTTTTTTTTACCTCATTGAGTTATCAGAAATAAGCAGATTAACTGGGGCCAACTGAAATACAGAAATCTGTACATTAAAATGCTAAAGTAGCCTGAAGAAGTATGTTGGATTTTGTTTGCTTTACCTCAGCCACAACATTTCTCAAAGGTAGTCTTGAACAGCAAACAGCACAAGAGCACAGCAGATAAAAGCCTGAACAAACAACATGTTGCCTATTAATGTTTCCTACCTTCACTGTGGTCTAGCTCTGGTCGGTAAGACAAGAAGATCCAACTTGTCCCAACTAGAATAGACACTACCAGATTCACCACAACCCATGACTGAACAATTTCTTGCTCTGTACCTGCCGTCCTGGAAAAAGCACAACAACCCATCAGCCATCAGTTTGCTGGTACACAAGTTAAAATAATAATTTCAATACAGTATCATAAAAACAAGCTTGCTAAGCCAGATGTGAAAACAGAACTACTTGTACCATAGACTACTTGGGGGAGAGGGAGGAGGAGGAGGAGGAGGAAAACCAGAACTACTTGTACAGGCAAAGACAGGACTCAGCTAAGAAACCTCATTGTGTAGAGAATGTCCTGCTTGTAGATTTCAACAGCAAATTACTTGCCAAGAGACATAAATAAAAATCAAAATGCAAGGTGGAATTTTATTGTGGTGAAAGACACTGCACAATGTCATCAGTCAATATTATTTTTAAGCACTTCTTCATGAAGCATGAATGCAAGTAAACAGCAAGTCAGTAACATCTGTCTGGAAGCTGGTACAAGGACTTGTGTACAGGTGTTGTGGGGTGTATGAGATAAAAAGGTTATGATTTAAGTTATCGGATAGCTCTCTTACAGTCATAACAGCAGGTTGTGTTTTTTCTGTGGAATCTAGGCTAATAAACAACTCAGCAAACATTTATAGAAGCCCTTACCAAAAATACCCCAAAAAACCCCAAAACACAACAAAACAATGCAAACCCCTCTAACTCCCTAAAACACAAATTCCCCTCTAACCAGCAAATCTTCGTGTATCTGCTTCCAAAAGTAATAGTTTTGGATGGGATCTCCTGGCGTGAAACAATACTCTGTATTTAATACCAGCTGTGTCTGCTAAACCCATGCATCCTATGGTAAACATACCACTTCTTCATAATACCATGACATTCGTTTCTTGGACAGATTAGATTATCACCTTCAGAAAGTGTTGACTCTCTACAGAATGTCCTGGCCCTGAACACAAAAGGGGTACCTCAGTAGGGTCTCATTTCTTCAGCAAAACAGATTGCTACGGTTCCTGGCAGATTACATTTTCAGCATTATTCCATCAGGCTCTTGTCTGAGGTACAGATTTGCAATCAACACGACTGAACCCACCCTTGACTCCTCTTTTTTCAGTGAAATTATCAAAGACTCAGGGCAAGCTCAGGCAAAGGCAGGTTTAGTAATTAAATCCTTCATTAATACTTCCTCAGGTATGTGGTATAACCTTTTCAGTCCACAAGTTTGACTAAGATTCCTAAGTGAGCTATGTTACAATTTACAGAAGTGATTGCTTAAGTTTCCTACCAGATGCTGCCATTTTCTGAAGGTGGTGTGTAGAGGTTAATTCTGTCACATGTCATCTGCTGGCTTAAGGATAAGATAAGAGCAGCAAAGTACACTGGAAGAAATGGAATTAGTAGTATCAGATATAAACCCCTAAAATGCTGACTCACTGTGACAATTATCACTGCATTTTCTTTTCTTTTACTCTGCTGCTTCCAATGATAATCTCCTTTAACTCATTCTCTCTTCTTCAGCATTCCCCCAACCCATCAGAATCTGGTTTTTGCACTTTTGCAAGCCGTCAGCTATGTCAAAGGTGGCATCTTGTGATTCTGTTTTTTGCTAGGTCTGTGTTCTGTATTCAAAGGTGGGAACTCTCTCACAAATAGCCCCACTAATGCTACTATTGCAAATGCTTTAAAAAAGTATGTAGCAAAGTGTCTGTAGCCTTTGAATGCTATTTTTAACTACTGAGCAAGTTCCTTATTCTAAACAGAAAATAACCAGGAAGATTTCACTGAAAACAGTACGTAAAATTTTTCTATTTAGCATCCTCTCTGGACAACTACCTATCTGCTACAAAATACTTACAGAAAGAGGCTACTGCTGCTGGGTCTAGGGTAAGAAAGCCCCTCAGTGCAACTGATGCTTTTGCCAAATCAATCCTGATAAGGAAAAGAAAAAAGAAAAAAAAGAGTCATTAACACGTCCTGGAAAGATAATAATATTATTCTTCTAACTATACTATTGTTCCTTTACTTTTTGCAAGACACCTTTTTCTGCCTCTGTTACAGTGCCTTAATACACAACTGTACCCACACACGGCAATGGTTCTCTTCATGCCAAATCCAAGAAAGACTGAAACCAAGGAGGATGTTCCATGAGACTTGTAGCTTTCATACTGCAGACCTTTCTGGAACAGGGAGAACGTGGAGAGGTCTGTCCCCTCTCTAATACTTACCATTCATTTCAATGTCCACACCACCAAGTTATGCTAATATAACTGCTCACATAGCTTACACCAGGAGCAATTATGAATAACTTGGGCCTCCTCCCTCCCACTATTCGAGACAAAAAAAAGTCAGTTTCATCCATAGCACCAATTTCTTCCTAGCTGATCATGCTGCCATGGAAACTATCTGTAACTAAAAGAAACATCTATGAAACTACTCTGTTTATGCTTGCTCCTCTTTCTGTTCATTCTCATTCTCAAGCTGTAACACAGAAACCCCAGCTAAGGCAGGAAAACTGTTTACATCACTATGTTGCAAACCTGATTGAGGAATGGATTCACATGAAAACTAACCCAATAGAACAGTAGTTTTTCTGCACCCCTCTCCCCCACAAAAAATAAATAGGTCAGCTCTTCCATCTGGTTCCATTCATGATCACAAAACAGCACCAGCACACTGAAGCAAGGCTGAAGGCAATGGCAGAAATGCATGACAAAGGTCTGACTGCACAAGTACATCCTTTATCTGTATAGCCAGCCATGTGTAAAATCTGTCTTTTAAATATATTACAATAAATCAACAACAGCAGATCACAATGTGCCATAGGAAGTAGAAAAAAAACATATTGCACACAAATTGCATACCTCTTTCAAATACAAACATGTTTTACCTGTCAAAGGCTGAGACTGTACTGATAGACAGCAACAAATAGAACAAACTTTGAGCTGGGTATGCTAGTGCTTTATACTGCTCAAGGAGGTTAGAAATTGTGGAAAGCTGATTTCCTGCCAAAACGTAGATAACAATGATGTTCCACACAGCATAGCCAGCAAGGAAGCCATGGGTGAAGAGTCCAATCACCCTGAATGGAGAAAAGAACATCAGAAAAGTTTAACATCTTGAATTAGTGAGGAAATGCAGACAGAAAAGGCCTGTGAATCCATCTGTTCAACCCTGCTGCTGCAACAGGATCCCAGCCTTTCACAGGTTGTTTCTGAGTGTTTTTTCTGATCTAGTTCTAAAAATTGTAAGCAGCAGGACTTCTGCTTCCTCTCTTTATTGACTATACAAGAATCTGAGCACTTTACAAACCAAAGATGTTTTGCCTGATCCTGTCACCACTCCATTACTGCTACTGCTTTCATTCGCTGCCTGTACCTTCCCATGACTGCTGCCCCGTACACTTAAACAATGCTCTTAAACTTGTCCTCAGTGTAGTCTTTTTATGATTTTCTTTGTTAAGAAAAAGCTGAGAATGAATCACAGGCTTCTGGTAAGATACACCACAGAAGAAAATGGCTGTCATCTTCCTATTCTGTATCACAACAGAATCACATATTATTAATAAAAAAATGGCTATTGGGTGCAAGCTTATGCCCCAGTCCAATTTGATTCCTCCCTCTTTCTCATCAACTAGGATTTTTCTTTGAAAACTATATGAATTCAGGTATTTTTATTCTGGTCATATAGCTGATGGGCAAATCTCATTTTGTAGCACACTTTTCTGGAGGTCTCTAATGCTTCTGTTATCCAATCTCTAGCTATTCAGATTTTGTCTGAATCTCTGAAATACGACTTTGTAAGTTATTATTTTTATAAGTTGCATTGTGATGTCTAGACTAGAAACAGATATCCTTGACAACAAATACCAACAGCTAGAAGGCTGAGAAACTCTATACCTGTTACATCCCAAATCATCATTTATTAGGAATATCCAAAAGAAACCAAAGATACATCACAATGATAAAGGAAAGGTATGTTAAGGGAGAAAAGGAGGAAAAAAAACCCACCCAGACCAACCCCACAAAAAAAAACCAACTGTGATTTCTGCTTATTTATATCAAAACCATTTATTCTTTACCTGAAACTTCGGTGAACTGAGAGGGCAACATCTCTGGTAGTCCATGAAGCCTTCATATCCATAAGTACATTGATATTTTCAGTGGTTTTAATCAATTCTGCACGGTCAGCTGCCTGAAAACGCCCTGAAAGGATGAGGAAATGAGTTTTATAGAGAGTATTGCTACCTTCCATCGTAATTTCTACACTGTTATTAGTGTTAAAGAGCCATAAGCATAAGTTCCCTCAGAAAATTTCTTCTCCTCACTTCCTGCCCTTTACCAGCTTACATTCATGCCAGGATGCCTCTGTTGCTGTGATGCATCCTGGTGGGTCAGGCTATTTGAGAATGTGCAAATCACTTCAGGTAATTACTCACTGTCCCCTGGTACAAAAAAACCCAACCAGCCAGCAAAATCCTAACCACAAAAATCCAGCCAGAAAACTTTCACTTGAAAGACTTTTTTGCAATACAGCAAATGATACTTTCTTCTCAAGGTACTGAGACAGAGTGAGGTCAAATAAGCTCAGCTGGGTACTATCATCAGTCTTTTCCACCCACACTATGGAATTAAAAGAGTCAACCAAACATGCTAGCACAGCATTCACTGTTGAAAAATTATCACATATATTTATTTCCAAATATTTTTGTTCTGGAAAGCTTTTTTAAAAATACTTCCCAAAACTACAGTATTTGGGTTTTAAATACAGTAATGTTTCCTTTAATTGCAAGACTGTCCTGATATTACTTAAATCACAAGATATACTTACGATTTTTTTCAACAAACACTTTGCTCACAGGCTGGCTAACTCCAGTGGGAGCAGCAAACACAGGCTGCTGATCAGGGCTCCTGCTGTGCTCATCTTCAATGATGTCTTCCTCCTCCACTTCCAGCTCATTGGAACAATGCATTTCAGCTGGACGAGGCTTCCTATCATCATAGAACATACAATGGGGTAGAGAAAGAATTAGGAAGTAAAATATAAAATCTGAGGGCTCTTATGAACATGGCTAACTTGACTTTTAAAAACTGATCAGGCTATTGACCTGTGTAGTATTACCCCCATTTATAATTTTAAGGACTAAATGTCTCATGGAGTTAATTAACTAAACCCATAAAGCTAATCCTTGATTATGGGTTGGGTTTTTTTTCTTCTCTCTTTTCAAATAGCTTCCTGTGTCAAAACAATCAGGTGGGAAGAAATACATATAAAGAGGTTAATAATTAGAAAAAGAAAAAACAATACAAACTAAATACAAAGCCAAGAAAAATGATGCTTTTGGTAGAAAGGTGACTAAAATGATTTAAAGGCATAGTTCTTGAAGAAAAGGCAAATAATAAGGATGAAAAAGTGATTTTCTCGTAAAATTAAGAAAAAGATGTTAAGAATGAAAGAAAGCAGATTCACATTCTCATTTTTTCATGTATGTGACTAAAATATTAGGCTAATGTAAATGTATTCAGACCTTTAATACATGCAAGTATTCATAAAACAAAAAGAAAGTAAGATCTTAACCCTGCAAAGAATGGCACACATGCTAGTTATTGCACAGACTGAATGATATCATGGGCTTTGAGATTTTACATTTTGTAACATGAGAATTGTAGAATACTACTCAGCCACTTTTCACTATCACAATTATTCCGAATTATGAGCTATACTGGTTTTGTCTCACTTTGTTCTTTTTCTCTGTCTGCGGATCACTGTTTCTTCAGTCTCAGGGACATCCATGCCATTTCCATTCTGAAACAGGGATGCAACATTTTGCTGGGTAAAAGAGGTCTCAGAATCTGAAAATTTAAAATAAACCATATAACAGTTTCACAGCTTTCATAAAAGTAGAAATACATTCACTTACATACTTAAATATTTATTATATAAAAACAGTAGGAAAAAAGTTATCTATTGAGCTTTGAATAATAAAAAAGATCTACTTTATCACTTCCAAAACTGCCATTTGCCATTGCCATATTGCCATTATTTTCACAAGGGTTTGTACCCTATGGAATCTAAAATCATTAACTGAAACTCTAAGCTATCATTCACTCAGAGATTACTTTCAGCTGTTGTAAACACAAAAGCACATGAAATGTTTTAAGCCAAAATACAAGGCGGCCAATGATACTTCTGTGTTACCAACGTTTATTCAGTGCTCTTCCCAATCTACAATTCTTTCACATACCAATAGGTACTTTCTTCTTCTTGCGTTTCCTCTGAGGAGGGACATCCTGAAGTTCAGGAGTTAGGGGCTCACTGCTTTCAGACTGTCGACGAACTGCTGCTTGGACAATGCCATCTGAAAACCAGATGAAAAGAATCAGCAATCTTAATTCAGAGCTGCTGAGAAACAGGCAAGAAAAAGCTGTCTTTTGCTGCATTGCGCAGAACATCTGTATTTGCCTGGTTTACAGCTAAGATGAAAATGTATTTGCTTGGAAAAATAACAGTTGGGAAGCAAATGTGATAAGAATATACAAAGGTGATAGCTGACAACCCTCCTTTCACCCTGACAGTTTCATGCCCAGGAGAAAATTTGAGTATCCAAGAAATAGCCAAATTCCCACTTGGACATACAACAGAGGACCAACTGAAAGGAATCTACCATAGGAAAGAACTATACCTCTACGTTTTTCATTTCTGCATGCAAAGATCATAATGCAAAGGACAAGAAAATACTAAAAAAAATCACAAACAGATTCACATGGACACATGCTAAAGCAAAACAGTGGCATATCAAAAGGAAATTAAAATGCTAAACGTACACCACAAGAATAAAGGAGGAGCAGAAAAAAAACCGACACTGAAGGGTGTTTACTCAGTCAGAGAAAGGAACTACTATGCTTTGGAGGAACTACATTTCTGTGAGGGGTTAACATTAATATTCATTAAATATTCTAGCAGCAGTGGCATCAGTTTGCATGATCATTGGTAGAAAGACAAAGTTACTTCTCAATTTTACATAACATCTGCATTTTTTTATAACTCAAGTATTTCAGTTTTTATGACAACAGAATCTATCTGTTTTCACTTCACGTTTTCTCACCTTTCATAAAGCTTTTGCTGTGCTAAAATGCAAAATTAACACGCAATGTAATGGCCAAAGCCAAGGCATTCTTTTCACCATCATTCAGCTCACTGAAAACAACAGTAAACAAATTTTCACCTTGGGAAGCCCTGGCAGCACAGCTCTACTTGTTGCATTTGAAGCTCTTTCAGTGACACCTTAATTGTACACTCTTTTATGCAAATAAAAGAGGTTTACTCAGCAAACCATGACAGCGACCCAAGTCAACTGGTGTACAGAAATCCACTAGATTCTATCACCCCATTCTGCTTTATCAAAATAGATCCGGCTTGTAGTCTTGCTTAAAACAGTATGTTTGTTCTGCAGATCTGCTTCTTGTAAAAATACAAAGCCCTAGTACCAGTCATCTTTTAGGCTCTTAACTTTTCAATGATAATGAGATGCTTAACTTGTGAATTTACTTAGCCAAGGACTGAAATCGAGCCAATTTGTTAAATGAGTTTTATCTTAGTTCATTCAGAAATTCAAGCACTTAAGACATTCAACACAATAAGCAGCTTACAGCTGGAGATGCCTATTTAATGAAGTATCCAAGGATGCAGGACCCAAAAGGCTCTGGGACAACTTAGGATAATTTTTTTTATAAAGGAAAAAAATAACAGGAATAAAGGAACTTTTCCAGTTCAGTACTGAGACATGCTGTATTAGCAGCACTGGGAACGAATCGAGAGAGAAAAAGCAGAGGATGGAACAAGTTAGTTCAGTCAGCACTACAGACTGGTTCTAAAATGACAGTACTTTGGAGAAAAAGACTGCAGTCATTCAATGTAAAATAAATTGTAACACATTAGCTCAGAACACAACTCAAAAATGGAGCACAAGAAACCATGAAAACCACGTATCTGTCAAGAGCTTGGCTACCACACAGGTCTCACCCTGGATTATACGCAGTTTTCAGTCTTGGCAGGGCCTTACCTAATGGAGTCTTTCCTTTAGGTTTCTTCTTTTTGGGACGACTGAGTGGAATTTCATCTGCAGAAGATAAAATAAAATTGTAAGTTCACAGCACGGAGAAACCTCTATTTCCTTTTTATAACAGCCATTCTATTGCTAGTTAAGAAAGGGGTTCCTCTTTACAGGTGAAGACATCCCTCACCTTTTACAGGTAAAAAGACAATTCACCAGTTCAAACAAACAGGAGTACAGAAGATGACAGGAAAGCAGGATAAGAAATCTGTCTTACATGCAACAGAGGGTAATTACACACATGTACGTGTGTTAAGTGAAAAACTTAAATACCCTGAATAATGCTCTGAAGAATAAACTTCTTGTTTAGAGCACAGTGACAACATTTCAGTTACCCTGATTCAGTCTGGAAATAGCAAACAGCAAAGAGAACAAAGAGAAGCAACAGACAGTTCCAGCAATTGCAGGTATCCATGCAGTTTAAATAACCAATTAGGAAAGGTGTAAGGCTCTATCTTTAAAGAGAGAATGAACTGACATCAAAAGAAACCACTAATGTTTATAATTCTTTTTCATGCCAGGATAACTCACCTTGGTTTCCACTTCACATTTAACAAGAAAAGGTGTTGGAGAGCAGTGTAGAAGGAACAAAGATGAAAAAGAAAGTTAATTTGCAATCAATTACAATTCTAACAGTGAAATTCACACTGCTGTTTTTGTAATTCATTTCCTTATCCCTTCAATGTGCAGTTGTGTACAAGAAGGTTAAGGGTATGAGGCAACCATCAAGACTGAACACTTTGTTCAGGAGTATGCACCATTTCTTGATTTGCAACTGTTGATCAGATTAAAAGCTTTAGTCACCTGGCTAATTAAAACTTACTGCCTGACATGTAACAAGCCAACAAAAGTTATGACACATTTGAGCACATACATTACTAAAAAGGCAGTATCTTTATGTCATCAATCATGAACATTGCATTCGCTCTTAGGTACCCCAAAGGAATTTTGAAGTACCATGTCATAAAAGCTACATAACTTACACACACACAAAAAAAAAACCACCCAGATTTTTCCCTATACTAACTAGTAGACACCTATATCCCTATTCAAAAATATCTAGTCTAATTTCAGAAATTCCTGTTCTGAAGCATCTGTGATGTGAAGAAACTAAAGCACATGATATAAAACAAAAAGGAGGGAAGATTAAAAGGAACATTAATAAAACTAAAGTAGTTACTTGTCTGAAACTTTTGAAAGGATTCATCTCTCAGAGTATTAAAGCTGAGGTAATACTGTAAAATTTCCTGGCCTCTAAAGCCTTAAAATGCTTTGTATTCCTTGTAAAAGGGCTCTGGGACAACAAATTAGCAAGAAAAGCAACTATTTTTAAAGCCGTTATGACTATTCAGATGTTTGTTGAACTCCTCTTAAATTTACTACTTTTATAAACACTGCAATATAGAGCCATGATCAATTCTACAAAATGAACTGGTTTTACCTTGGCACTGGAGGGAGGGCACGAGGTGGGCACTTAAAGACAAGAGAAAGACAAAAGTTAACTTCTGTCGATGTGAAAACCAGCTCTGATAAAACAGCTATTTCCAGATACAGTCAGAACACACTAAGTATGCTTTGCTTTGTACACCTCTTAAATAGCTAGAGATTACTGGGTGTTACATAAAAGTAACCTGTAAAAGAAGCAGGAATAACACACTTTTGCCAGGAGTTCTGATGGGCCGTACATTAGGGACGTGTACCTAACAGTTGTGTGTGAATCACAGCTTCCATTTCAATTTCTCTTGAATTATTTTTACTTTTCATGCAAAGTATTGCTTTCCTTGGGAAAGCTTGTTAATCATTCTATTTAAATACCAAAATACCACAATAATTTATGCAAAGTACATGCACAATATACAGCATGAGCTGAGTATTTTCTATTAGTGAAGCTGTAAATCCAGAATAGTAAAAACAATAAAATAAGCTTATTTATAAAAAATACTTTAAAATATTATAAAAACATTAATTTTCATGTAATCTTAGAAATAGTTACCAGCAGGTCAAACACAACTAAAATCTAAAAATAAGTATCTCCTTTTAACAACCTGAAACTGAGCTTCTGCACTTTCTCTCATCTAGAAAAACATTTTACTTGCAGATTTTGTATTCTACCATTATACTGAATAAGAATGTATGTATATTACCCTGCTTCAAAAATTCAGTTGATATCAGAAATTAAAAAGGCTGTCAGACTGGTAAGACTCAAAGATCTCCAAACTTACCACTTGTTTCTTTCCCATATCATTTGAAGCTGTTCCCTGAAAGAGGCACTGTGAACTGGTCTATACTCCCTCACGCTGCTAACACTGAACCTCAGATAATTCTGAACTAAAAATAAGCTTCTAACAGCCAGGATTAGCTGGACATGACCTTCCTGCCTATGGGTTAGGGCCCAGTACTATTCCCATCTGAAACAGCAGTTTGTTCTGCTGTAGCAAATGTTAATTGCACTGAAAAATCTGTAACTCTGTGCTGGTACAGGATCCACTTAGGTTTGTTAATCCAAAACAAAAGAGACACCTCGTGCAAGGAAAGGTTTGCAGGAGTAGGCCTCAAATCGTTCACTTGGATTTTGACCATGCTGCACTGAACAGCAAGTGCTGTTTTATACAGATAGAGAAGAGCACCCTGAGTGGCATCTAGCAAGCTGCCCAGCACTGGTTGGGCAGTGCACTGTAAGGGAGAAAAGTATCGATAAAGGTCAGAGCTCATTACTTTGTTTCCTACTCTCCTGCAGCAGTAATCATTAAATGCTTAGGATAGCTGGTATTTTAAAAAATAAAATCTGAAACCCTCTAAAACCAAACAAAAATCCCTAACCCCAAAACCTTTTATACTAGCATTCACTGCCTGCACAGTAGTACGTATTCTTGTAGTACCCCTTGTTACCTTCTATAAAATGACTGAAAAGTAATTTCTGTATTGTTTATTCCTTGCAACAAAATCACATTCAAGCAGGCAGTGGAGACTACTCATTTGTACCACCTCTATGGATGTCCCCAGCTATGCCATACAGGTATCAGTTTTGTTCTATTGAGTTCCACAGAGGCTGAAGGAACTTACTCCAAGCTCTACAGAAAGGGCGAGTGTGGGCACAGGTTTCCAGAGACATTTTGTAACTGACAGAGCTGCTGAGTGTTAACATAACCATGGCATCCCTGAAGCCAAGAGGCTTACATAAACCAGGGAGCTGTTGCCTCAGTGAACCCGTGTTTGTGCACATAAGCCAGGCCTCAGGACAGTCGGATTCACCTGGGAACTCTGACTCAGGAGCAAAAAACCAATCTCCCCAACCTCCCAGGTGTCCATTCCGTGATGCTGAGCAGGAAACGCCTTCAATCCTAAGAGTGGCTCGATGGAACAGCAGCAAGCACATGTATTTATTCCTCCAAGTACAGCGAGCAAAGCTGCCACCACGAGATGTAGGAGGGGGCAGTTGTACAGGAACTCTAAGATTTACAAACATCTAACCTGTCTTCATAGATTTAAAGCTTTGCAGAAGCATCTTCGTAAGAGAACTACACGTAGACGAAAATATATAAACAATAAGGCAATGCTTGCACCCCCAGCACAGGACGAGCAGAAACGTGGCATCCTCTGGCCGGCTACTCCCCCGTTCATGGGCAGCCGCCCAGGCTCCGCTCGCGCTGCTACCGCTATAGCGTCGGGCGTCAGCTCCGTCACCCCAGCAGCAGCGGCTGCCGCCGACAGCCCCAGAAGGACCCTTCAACAGCACTCAAGGCGGACCAACCCTCTCGCTGCAGCCCCCAGCGCTCACAGCCAGCCACACCTGGCTGCAGCCCCCCGGGGCCGACACTGCCGTTGCCACCAGCGCTTTACCTCCCGCTCCACACCCGGGCCTCTCCAGAGGCGACCCTGCGGGCCCGCTGCGGGAAAAGTGTTCCCCACCCGGCCCGTCCCCGCCGCGCCCTCACCCCG
>JANRGW010021693.1:0-15934 GCA_024733675.1 Psilopsiagon aymara
CGCATCCTCCCCTCTCATCGGCTCTGTCTGGGTGCCTGCACTGACCACCGCCGGGGCAGACAGAGCAGAGCTCCCAGACCTGGCGCTAATCATGAGGTGAGCGCTCACCATGCCTTTTGCTTGCCTGCGCGCACTGCCGTGCTAAGCATCTCGAACCCAACCTGTTTGCCGCGCTCCCTGGGGAAGGCTTTTTGCCAGCCATGGCTGGTGCCACCGCCTGTCGTAAGTCTGCCCCCTCTGAGTCAGCTATAATTACCTTTGATTGCATTTCTGAGAGGCTTACTACATTTTCGCAAGATTCCTTCAGTTCTGCTTGTCCCCCACCATTCTAAATGTATTTTAAATTTTTACTAATTGAGGCTAAACCACAAAGTAAACAAACAAAATGAGGACATACATATACATCCCCGGCACATGACATAACACATCTAGCAAATGAGAACAGGCCCGCATCAGATCAAATATTCCTTCAATCCAAAGATACCATAACCGACAAGGCCATCTTCTTCTGAGGAAAGAAGGAACCAAGACTACAGGTCTTTAATCTTGGAACAGTCATTTCTTTTTGTCAGCCTTATGAAATGCTGCCCAAAATTGCTGCTTGATGAACAGCATCAACAGGTATGAAAAATACAGAAGTGTAAAGGCTATCTTCTGAGAAGCTGCTATGGAAGGATTTGAAGGTGCTAGTAAGCTTCTCCCACCAAAGAAAATGAAGCTTTGGAGGATGGTCAAGAATAGGCAACTGAGGGTGAAGTGGTTTTTATGAGTCTAAAATTGATCAAGTGTTTTTATTACCACTATTAAAGGTGTATTAGATTTTTGAACATCATAGATATTTTGCTAGTTAATAGAAGACTATAGCATCTGTTGAATAGTAGAAATGCAGCCATAAACTTTAAGATGTGGCAAGCCGTTAACTACTTGACAACTTAACAGACACTGAGATATATTGGGGTAGAGACATTAGACTCTGCATGTCTGTCATACACCTCAAAAGAAAGGAAAAATTGGGTGATGTAGGTATAATTGCAGTCACATTAATCAGTCACTTATGGTACTTTGCAATAGATGTGGAGTTTTATACAAAAAACACTTAGCTAATGACGGCATGGGAGATAAAAGGGATATCAAAGCTTATTATTTCATAACTGTTCCTCCACTGAGACATTGTGATGCCTGTCACTTTTATTTCTTGCATGCTGAGATTTTGAGTGAAATTGCATGTGTATTTCATTACTATAACATTGATTTTCATCTTATTTACTTTTGTCTGTGAAAATGTACAGCTCAACAAGAAGCTTTTTATGTTTGAAATAGTAAATATAACAAGTGGATTTAGAATTGAATTCACTTCACCTTTACCTCAGTGGTTTTTTGACAATGGCAAAGGTTATTGTAAGTTAGAGCATCAGATATGAATTTTGATTTAAAATAGAAGTGGAAAAAAAGCAGAGAGGAACAATTTTGTGAGAGGTTTGGATCAAAGTGAGGAAAACTGTTCGGTTTTTTAGCTGAGCTTCTGGTTTTTTGTATATGTTAATAATTATTCCTTTTTATTTATTTATGTATTTATTTTCTTTATTTTTCTGGCACCTTGCTCTAGCATCTATTTCCGTACAAAATAATTTTTTCTTAGCTTTATGCTGTGATATAAATCAGGAGGAAATATGTATTGGAAAATTGTCTGGTGAATCAGCTCTACATTATGCGCCCATATGCATGTATATGTGTTTATATCCTTCCTCACATATTATTTGTGTTTGTGCATATACAAGCTAATAAATACATTGTATAAATCTTGGTATCACAAATACAGTCATTGATTTAAATATTTTCTTTATAGTCATAAAATTTATTCATTTTTACATACATATAGAAAAATTATAATAACAGGCAAAGTATAGTTTGTATTAAAATTTTAAACCGTTATATAATACAGCAATTAATGAGAATCAGTGTAATAGGAACATTTCACATTTTTGGAAACCTGTTTTTTCCTAATTCATTTTTCTCATCAGAAAAAAAATATCAATTAAAGTACAATTGCATAGCTTATCTGCCTTTTTTTATATATATATACAGAGTTTACATTCAGATACTATTACTACAAGTTTGAAATCATGGAAAAGTTTGCAAGATGTTTTACCAATTAAGTTCAATAAATACATTTTTTTTTTCCACAGTGCTGAGTAATAAAGTGTTTAAACTTTGTCGATTTTTTAGCTTTGCGTATTATAGACCAAAAGCAGTTAAAAATGGCTTAGGAGATTTTGGACTAATGAAAATCTGAATTCCTTACTTGGTTTGTGATATGCAGTCCCATTAATTACAGTGTGCCAATATATCGAATTTTTCCAAAAGTAAATCCTTGGGACAAGCATATTCTTTAAGGAACAATCACCTGATGGAGAAAAGAGGAGGAGAAGAAGCCATTTCCATCAAGAAGTCAAATTTCTCACATGTTTTCTTGATTGGAAGCAAAAATGAAATAGGGCTTATTCACAGGGCTAAATTGGGTTAAATATTTAGTCATATAACCAAAGTTTAATCAAATTTTAATTTGCCCTGGTGGCAAACTTCTGAACTGTATCAGTTGAAATGCTTGGTGATTATTTTTGTTCAAATTTGTTTTCTGTGTGAGTAGTGCAAGTAGTTTATGAAATATGTGCTGGTCTATTTATTGGTTCTCACAGAATTATTATGATGCCTTATATTGCAATGTTTGAGTTTTCCAGTCTTTGAAATTAATTCTTGCTTTTGTACTTATTCAAGCCAGTAAGGTTCAATCACTTAAAGAATACTGAAAGCAATGTTGCGGTTCTACTGAAATATACTTTTGAATTAAAATGGATAGTCAAGGGAATTTAAGAGGTTAGGGTTTGCCCATTCTAGCCCCCTTTTACACTTCCAAGCAGTGTCAAAGGGTTTTAGATCAAGTTAGACTTCGTCTCTAATTAATATTTTTAAATTCACAGAGGTCAAGCTACACCATTATGAACAATTTCCTTTGCACAACTTTGCACAGTCTGCCTCTGAGTACATGACTTTCACAAACTTAAAGGCAAAACTTCACAGATGATGGACTGTATAATTACCCAGTTTTTAATTTTATAAAAAAAAGAACAGTCTCCCACTATTTTTCAAGCATTTTTGTTTTCATGGAATTTCACAGTCCTATTCTACCTAAAGAATAAGACAATTTTCTTTTAGTTTTCTGCTTAGTCCTTTTTGCTTTCTGCCAAGCTTATTGAACCTTTCCTTGAGGGCCTGACATAACCCCTAAAAGGCCAATGAAAAAAGTCCAACAAATATAAATTGTCTCTGGATTAGGCTCTTTTCGGAATTATAACTACAGTTCCGCTTCAGTTCTGGAAGAAGTGATGATTACAGCTGATTGAAAAGAGACAGGAAACTTCAAATTAGAAAAGTTTGAAATCTGATTTGAAACACACGCTATTTTTTTTTTTTTGGGGGGGGGGGATAGTTAGTTACAATTATTCAATAACTCTGGAAATCTTATACTACAGGTGGAGCTAGCTCTTTTATTCATTCTGTGATAAGCATGCCTAGAATTTACAATATTTATTACTGAATAGCTAGTGAAAAAATTATCCCTGGCAGTGTTCAAGGCCAGGCTGGGAGGGGGCTTTGTGCAGTCTGGTCTATGGAGCATCCCTGTCCATGGCAGGGGGGTTGAAATTTGATCATCTTAAGGTCCTTTCAAACCCAAACCATTCTATGGCTCTATGATTCTACGATTTCACCAGTTCATCACATAACTGAATTCAGTACAGCTTTCACATTTTTTACATTTGCAACAAATCAGTAAAAGTTTACAGAATTTGTATCCAGATATCAGACAAGGGGACAAAAGCTCATAAACCATGAAACTACTAATAAATAAATGCATACATACATAATTTTTTTTTTAATGAGTTTCTTTCTTGCAGTCCAACTAAATGCTACTTGTGTACACAAAACAGGCATCACATGCATCTGAGTGCTATGGCTCATTTTGATCATCTCTCACAGCACAGTTTATAAAATAACCTTTAAGACATTGAAGAGCTGAACTCAGCTGTTACTTCTGCTTGAGAGAATTTCAGCTTAAGCTGCTTCTTAGGAATCTGCCAGAACTATGCCCTTAACATAAATTACTTCTGGATTTTCTATGAAGGACCAGTCCGTTCAACACCATTAAATAGTTAAATCCTCAAATAATCAAAGAAAGGAAGAGAGCTTGTTTCTTAGCCAAGTGGTTATGACATACCCTTAGTAGAAGAACTGTTGGATTTTTCATTATCCTGGTGAATTCTTAAGATAAATGGAAAAATATGGAGTTACTTTTTCACTAACACAGTTCAAGTTTACTCATCTTAAGTGGTGCCTGATATAAGGTTCTTGTGATACAGAAATATACAAAGATCAAGATGTCTGTATTTTGTTCTGATTTTTTTATTATTATTAATTCTGTAAGCTTGGTCAACAAGCTTTTATAAGCTTTCTTCAAGTGTTGCACAGGATGTCATTATTTAGCAACACCAGTATGATTCAGCACCTCATATGACCACATTCTAAAGTGTGATACTAGGTATTACTGAAGTCACATATCTTGGCTTGAAAGTTCTTTTATTTCCACTCTCAGGTATTTTTGATCATTGCATACTGAAGAGCTAGCTCTTGTCTCATACACTTCATACATTAAGTACCTCACCGCTTTTCTTCCAGTAGGAGGCAACATTAAGGATGCACTTCAAGAAAAATATTATCTCCTCTCATTATCAGATGTTATGTTTTCATTATTGCCTCCTGTGCAATAGTCGCATAACAGGTGGTTGTTCCTCGACATCATATGTCATATATTAAATACCAAACAATTCTGAATGAAGCCACAGCTGTACCTTAAATAAAACCCAATGGAATGAATGGAAACGCATCCATCATGATCTCAACCTCATTGTTCCAATTAAAAATACTTAAAGAAAATTAATTATATTTTATTCAGAATTTTCAGTTAAGATTATTAGTATCACTTAGCACCTACACAATTCTCTTTCTTTTACAATTTCCTTTACTATATTTTATTAATCTTGAAATAGTAAATTTCTCAGCACCTTGAATTATGATAGTTCAGCCTTGAAACACAAATTAGCTCACAGTTCACAACCGAATTGGGCTGCCTTTCTCAGCATTTAACTTCTGGAGTCTCAGGAAGGCTATATTTTTCATCAAATGCTGCATAATGGAAGTCATTATGATTAAATCATAAGATATCATATAACCTTGTCAGAGGCAAAAGGAATACCAAGTCCTGACCTGCAGTGTTGAAAGCAATATACTGATTCCATGGGCTAAAATAGTCTTCTGGATAAATTCAACAAAACAAAAAGAAACTACATAAAATTAAAATTTTTAATATTAGATATATATCCAGTCAGTGTGATATAACTAAAAATCACCTTAACATTGTCAAAGATACACTATGCTGAATATTAATCCTATGAAAAATGCCCTAATACAGCATGAATGTTAATGTAGCATAATGTTAAAAACCTCAATTTCCTTTATATAGCAGAATTTGCACATATTCATCTATTTTAGTTTCAATGCTTTTTCTTTTCTTTTTTTTTTTTTTTTTTTTTGTTAACAGCATACTGTAAAAAGATACATGAATATATAGTACTGGCATTCAGTACAGTCTAGATATGAGGGAAGAAGGTATTTAACTTTCTCAAAGGTTTGTATAGCATGATACTTAAAGATGTGTTAAGTCTTTTCTTCACAATGTATCAAACTGAAGACTTTATGAAGTGTACTGTGGAATAGTTTCAAACCCTACTGCTCTTGATCTGCCATGTCTGCGAACTTTGGCTATTGTATAGGCAGCTGGGTGCTCCACAGTGAAAAATAAGCTTAACTAATACATAGATCCAACCCACAACCTGCCTTTAAATAGTTCACGATGACTACAATCACAAATCATTGTGCTTCAGGAATGCTTCAAATGAGAGAAGATGGTCTTATGCTCTTATAAGACCCTGGAAATGCATCTTATTCTTTTCTAGTTCACAGGGCTAAAATGTATAGCAATCGTAGTACCATTTTCCCTCAGTTTTTTCTCTTGAGATTTTAAACTCTGACAGTAAGAAAATAAGAATGGCTTAGTTGGGAACATTAAGTCAAACTAAACCTTTTAGATGTCCCTGTGGGACAATTGCACATGATAGAAATTTTGGAAAGATGCTTATATTAAATGTTATTTTTATTGAGGAGAAGAAATGATCAGAGAATGAATACTTAGAATCATAGAATCATAGAATAGTTAGGGTTGGGAAGGACCTCAAGGTCATCTAGTTCCAATCCCCCTGCCGTGGGCAGGGAAACCTCCCACTAAACCATGCCACCCAAGACTCTGTCCAACCTGGCCTTGAACACCGCCAGAAATGGAGCATTCACAACTTCCCTAGGCAACCCATTCCAGTGCCTCACCACCCTTACACTAAAGAATTTCTTCCTTATATCCAATCTAAACTTCCCCTGTTTAAGTTTGGACCCATTACTCCTTGTCCTATCACACAGTCCTGAATGAAGAGTCCCTCCCCAGCATCCTTATATGCCCCCCTCAGATATTGGAAGGCTGCTATGAGGTCTCCAAGCAGCCTTGTCTTCTCCAGGATGAACAGCCCCAACTTTCTCATCCAGTCTTCATACGGGAGGTGCTCCAGTCCCCTGATCATCCTCGTGGCTTAGTTGCTCAACTTCAAGTGGTTATGGATTTCTGCTGGGAGACCACATGCAACCTGAATAAGCATAATGTATTAGATCTCTGATGTGTTTTGAAATAGTAATTTTTGAAGAGTTAAAACCTTTATGAACAAATCAGAATGGGGAAAAACTAAATAATAAGAATAATGCATATTTGCAAGAAATGCTTGAAAGATAAGTGCAACTAAATCCTTAATATTGGCTGAAATCCAAGATGAGGTCCACACTCCATCCAGAGGGATATGAATACGGCCATCATTGACATTTGCCTACCACTGTTAGGTTAAAAGGACTGCCTCAGACATAAGGCCTCTGAGAACCTGCACGCTCTCTGGTGCCCATGTGGTCAAGCTACAATACAGCATGTTATAAATATAGATCCCCTCATCTGTCTAATGAGCATTTTGGTAACTGTGTGCAATAGAAACTAACCCAACAATTCACACAAAAAATCTAGTGATAAAAGTCCTTTGGGCTCTAATCTGCCTGTGCTTCTGCCTCAGAATACTCAAGAACATGAAGAAGGACCTCGTGCCCCAAATGTGTATCCTTTCTAAAAGTGACTTTTCTTTCAAGTACTCAGCATATCCAACAGCTGTAGACAAAAAAAAAAAAAAAAAAAAAAAAAGAAAAAAGGAAAAAAGAGCTTAAAGAGCAAAGAGCATTGATATACTGTTTTGTTCATATGTTCCTCCCAGCACAGTTCTCATCAGAGGTGCAACATATATGTGTTTTAACTCACACACAGAAAAAAAGTCCACAGAATTCTTACCAGTTACAACACTTTTCTTTCCTTTTTTTCAGCTTCAAAATCCGAAAAGCTCAAGTAATGGGAGTACACAGCTCCAAGAGAGAGAAATACCAAAGCACTATTTCATTGCAATTACAAGCCACAGTACAGCTTAAGTAGTTTGGTTAATGGCTACTGACCTGGGAATCACAAAGTCTCAGTTAGTACTTAGATACAATGACAGTATGCAGAAGTTCACTTACAAAGCACAATGGTTCATGACTGTTTGTTATTTTCCTGTTTATAAATACATTGAATTTCCCATTTATGCAATATGACCATTAGTTTCCTGGATATTCACTCTATCCAAGTGAGTCATACTGCTTTTTTTTTACTGTCTTGAGTACATGTAATTGGTGCTGCTCCTGTGAACCTGCTTGATTCTTTGAGAAAATTAGATGGCTTGTGAGGACAACACAGGTCAGTGTCACTGATAATATCTGCATGACAGGGCCAGAGCTGCAGCTGAAATATTGCCACTGCCAAGATAAGTGATTAGGAGAAACCAAAGACATGAACATAGCAGAAGTTCTGAATTAAACAGGGGAATTCTTTTGGCAGAGGAAGTTTTGAGCAACTTGAGTTTGCAAGCACCTCTGTTTAAAGAGAAAATTGCTTCTGCTGTTTTGTGTCATAAACCAAATTGCCTATAAAGTTGTCTTGGGCAAACTTTGCTTTCATTTTAACACTAAGGTGGGTATTGGTGTGATAGGTTGATCCTGGCTGGAAACCAGATGTCCACCAAAGCCACTTTACCACTCCGCTCCTCACCTAGGCAGAAGGCAGAAAGTAAAATGAAAGCCTCATGGACTGAGATAAGGAGAGAGAAACGTCGCTCACTAGTTAGTATCACTGGCAAAAGACTTGACTTGGGGAAATTAGTAGAATTTATTAACAATCAAATCAGAGTAGGACAATGAGACATGAAAACAAACTTTAAAATATCTTTCTCCCACTGCTCCTTTCTTCCTGAGCTCAACTTTACTCTTAAATTCTCTATTTCCCCCCCTTGAGCAGCACAGGGGGCTGGGGAATAGGGGTTATGGTCAGTTCATCACATGTCGCCTTTGCCGCTCCTTCCTCCTCAGGGAGAGGACTTCTCACACTTCCTCTGCTCCAGCATGGGGTCCTACCTACAGAAGACTGCTCTCCCCCAACTTCTCCAATGTGAGTCCTTCCCACAGACTGCAGTTCTTCACAAACTTCTCCAGCATGGGTCCCTTCCACAGGGTGCATCTTTCAGGAACAGGCTGCTCCAGTGTGGGACCCCATGGGGTCACAAGTCCTGCAGCAAACCTGCTCCAGCTCAGACTCTTCTCTCTCCATGGGGCCGCAGCTCCTGCCAGAAGCCTGCTGCAGTGCGGACTTCTCACAGGATGCAGACTCCTTCAGGCATCCCCCTGTTCCAGTGTGTGGTCCTCTGTGGGCTGCAAGTGGAGATCTGTTGCACCACGGATCTCCATGGGCTGCAGGGGCACAGGTTGGCTCACCGTGGTCTGCACCACAGGCTGCAGGGGAACGTCTGCTGTGGTACCCAGGGAATCTCCTCCTCTACTTCTTCACTGACCCTGGTGTCTGCAGACATTTCTTTCATATATTCTCACACCTCTCTCCTGGCTGGAGTTGCCATTGCACAGGGTTTTTTTCCCCCTCTTAACTATGTTATCCCAGAGGTTTTACCACCTTTGCTGATGGGCTTAACCTTATACAGTTTGTAGCCACAGCATTAATAATTTCAGTAAATGCACTCTCTTATGCAGTTTGTTTATGCAATATGTATAAATCTGGGCTAAGAGGAGGTTGGCTGTTGCTATTTTTATCCTGTGACTCAAGTGTAGAAGTGATCAAAGATCTCAAACAAGAATTCATACTGAATTCTTCTCTCTTCCTCATCAGCCTCTACTTGTACACACACTTATTGCCTATGTAATGCTTCAAAATACCTATTTGGTGTCTATGGCAGCCTAGAATCAAAACTGAAGATGATAAGCCATAATGTATGGGAAAAAAAAACACTAGGAGATAGGGAAGATAAAGAGATTTTGGTGCTCTCTCTATCATTTAGATTAACCAATAGAAGAACATGCTTCAGTATCACATGAGATATTTTGTAACTGCGAAGCTCAACCATTTAATCCTTGCTGCATGCTTTTCTTTAATCCTATATAATCTGTACACGTAAGTATGCCCCCTGAAATTCAGATTTTCTTATTGAAAGGTAGCTGTATAATGCCTGTTTACTTCCACTCTATTTCCCCTGCAAATCTTCAACCTTTAATGGACACCTTTCTGGTACTGGTCATGTCAGGTGGAAAAACAGTGGAAAAGATAGGGCCAATTAATCCTCATATAATCCAGGGTCTAACTGCTTGGGAAGTATCTAGGAAGAATCTGATTGTAGGTTCTTTCACACTATGACGAACCTAAGTTTCCCTATCAAGTCTCTCTGCAAAAGCTAGTCAGTAATTAGACAAAATCAAGACTTAATTGCTAATAGAGTCTTCCTAAGTTTCATCTCTTATTCTGCAGTATACCCCACTTTCTTCATGGTTTTATAACTGCTTAAAACTTCAAGTGTTGGCACATTAAATGATGAAATGGATTTAGCCCCTGAATTGCAGTCTTGTTTTTAGCTTATTATGCAGCCAGGTTTTCTGAACGTTTTTTATACATACAAGTTTATGCTTGATCATAGTTCAAATATAGTAATGCCCATGACTCCTTAGCTCTTTCACTGAATAAAAATTCACCAGATTTCAAAGATCTGCATGGAAACAGCACAGTAAGGTGCTTTACCACTCTTAGTGATGCTGGTCTTCAGCTGGGTCGTGTGCTTTTAACACTTTACAGAACCAGGCACTCAGTGAAAAAATGCCTTCAGGAAACATAACGGTCCAGGGATAGCTTAAATTCAGCACTGTGAAAGAAGACAAATATGCTGCCTTAGACAGCCAAAAGCCTACCTGATTTGTACCCAGAGTTCCTCTTGCCACAGTTCCCACTGAACCATAAGTGCTTGCCCAGGGCAGAGAAATAGGGGAATATGAGGAGGCTGCATTTCAAAGTCATTCTGCCTTTACAAAGAAAGAATAGCCACTGATACAGACACTGATTATACATGGCAGCTTTATATTCTAAAAAAAAAAAAAAGTAAAAAAAATGAAATTCCCTGCAGATTAGATATAGCTACATGTATCTTTCATTTCCAATAGCCAGGAAACTAGGTTGTCCTAGATCATCTCTCTCCTATTTTTTTCCATTCACGCCCAGAGCCTGGAAAAAGAAGCAAGCAAACAGTCATGGGACAGTCAGCCTTGTCATAATTAATGAAATATCATTTTAAATGTCAGCTAGCCAAACACATCATGAACATTTCTAGTCTATCTTAATACTGCCTCATAAACTGTATCTCTAGGTATGATATTGCCTTGCATTTAGGACAGTTAATATGCCATTGTCTATTGCAGCAGGCTGATTGCACTAGAGTGGCATTCTGAGGTCTGCTCTCTTTTAGTGTGTGCTAGAAATAACACTAAAGGCAAGAGTCTATTTTGAAGATTTCTTTTCAAAAAGGCAACGGTTTTGTAAACTTGTCTTTCCAGCTTAAAGCAAGGAATGTTTTGGTTATATCCACTTGTTCTCTGGACTGTTTCATTGAGTGAGTAATAGCTTTTCACCTAGAAATATGATATATTAGAAACAAAATGGTGTCTTCAAGCTGTAAATAGTTCTTCATATTGGTAGCTAGAAAAGTTCTATGTCCAGACCTCCCAATTTTATATACATACTTATCCATAGTAATATTTGCAGTGCAGTTGGAGTCTTTACATTCTGCACAGGTCAGTGTGTAACTGGAACTGCTGAGGTGGGATGTAATATATTTTTGAGCTAACTTCCTGCCCAAAGAAACAAGCAGGTGTAAGAAGCAGCCATATCCTGGGCTGCCTACCTTCTATGTGAGTTTCCCAAGTTTCCTCCTGGAAAGTAAAATATGGCAGAGAAGTAAAACAGTATAGGTCATGAATTTGGCCAGAAAATTAGATTTTGCTTTGTTTTCCTTCCTGCTCTAGCTTTGCTAAATTTTGTCCAATGTTCTAAACACCAGCAGGGATCAGTACATAAAAGCTTTTATTTTCATGTCTAGTAATAGTATACATTTTGCATTTGATATTTAAAAAAAGGGCTAAATCCTGTTTCCTTTGAAATATGAAATGAGCATTATTTGCTTTTGTGCCATATCCATTGCAATTCTTCATTTATCCAGTTCCTGAAGGTCTGTTTAAAGAGAATAAAAAGTGGTAAGACATCAGATAGTCCTCTGCACCTGATAAGTAATTAAATCCTGCTTGGAGTTGAATAATTTTTCAGTTATGACCTTCATTTTCTGTAACATCCTACACATAAAGTTTGTATAAAACTAGAGATTGGGGGTATCAATATTACATTATTCAACTGAGATCTGATTGAAATGCGATTGTTGACGGGGAATCTTTCCTCTGACTGACTCAGGCTAGTTTAACAACACAAGGTAAGACACTGCAATCAATATAAGCATAAAATTTTTGGCAGATTGTGGGTTGCTTCGATTTATTTTTTTCTCTGGGGGAATTTCCATTTTAGGAAAAAGAGCAAATTTATATGAAATTTTTACACTAAAAATACTATTTTACTTCCTTTGGCTGCTCCTCCCTGAACAGAAAGTATTCCACTGTATTAAATAAAAATTATTGTTTTTCGTTTGTTGCACTATGCTCAAAATTCTATAATTAAAATATCTAATTGTCCTGGGTTTCGGCAGTAGCAGCCATTTTTCTCCTTCTTGGTGGCTGGTGTGGAGCTCTGTTTTTTTTGACTTTCGGATTGGGAGCAGTGCAGAAAACACCGATGTTTTGGTGACTGCTTAGTACGTTTTAGTCTGGCCAAGGACTTTGTGGGTCTCATGCTCTGCCAGGGAGGAGGGTAAGCCAGGAGGGAGCAGAGGCGGGGCATATGATCCAGACTGACCAAAGAGGTATTCCATACAATAGCACGTCATGCCTGGAAGGTAAAAACTGGGGTCAGGAACCCGGAAGAGAGGAGTTCACAGCTCGGTCGCTGGGTGGTGAGCATTTGTATCCTCTTCCCTTGTATTTTCCCTGGTTATTATTGTTGGTGGTGGTAGCAATAATGATTCATGTTGTGCCTTAGTTATTGGACTGTTCTTGTCTCAACCCGTGGGAATTGCATTCTTTCAATTCTTCTCCCCATTTCCCCCCCTCCCCCCCCTTTTTGGAGTTGGGGGGAAGAAGGAGGAGGAAGTGAGTGAACAAAACTGCTTGTTTTACGGCTTAAACCACAACAGTTCTTTTAGGAGGGGGAAGTGAGTGAACAGGCTGCATGGCTGATTTACAGCTTGAACCACGACATTAATCCAGTAAAATTTGTAAGTTAAGATAATACTGTCTGGATGGCCACACACAAAGAGTTGTGCTCAATGGCTCCGTGTCCAGCTGGAGATCAGTAAAGAGTGGTGTCCCTCAGGTATCGATGCCGGGACCAGTCTTGTTCAACATCTTTGTTGGTGACATGGACAGTGGGATTGAGTGTGCCTCAGCAAGTTTGCTGATGACACCAAGCTGGGTGGTTGGGTTGTTACGCTGTAGGGAAGGAATGTCATCCAGAGGGACCTTGAGATGCTTGTGAGGTGGGTTGATGCCAACCTGATGAAGTTTAACCATGACAAGTGCAAGGTCCTACACCTGGGTGGGAGCAATCCCAGACACAGCTACAGGTTGGGCAGAGAAGAGATTGAGAGCAGCCCAGCGGAGAAGGGCTTGGGGGTGTTGGTTGATGGAAAATTGAAGATGAGCTGCCAGTGTACACTTGCAGCCCAGAAAGCTCTCTCTTTCTCGTGAGACCTCACTTGGAGTATTGTGTGCAGTTCTGGTGTCCTCAACATAAGGACATGCAACTGTTCGACCTATTCCAGAGGAGGGCCACGAGTTTGATCGTACCTGGAGCACCTCCCTTATGAAGATAGACTGGGAAAGTTGGGGCTGTTCATCTTGGAGAAGAGAAGGCTGCATGGAGACCTCCTAGCAGCCTTCCAGTACCTGAAGAGGGCCTACAGGGATGCTGGGGATGGACCCTTTGTTAGGGACTGTAGTGATAGAACAAGGAGTAACAGGTTCAAACTTAAACAGGGGAAGTTTAGATTGGATATGAGGAAGAAATTCTTTAGTGTAAAGGTGGTGAGGCACTGGAATGGGTTGCCTTGGGAAGTTGTGAATGCTCCATCCCTGGCAGTGTTTAAGGCCAGGTTGGACATAGCCTTTGATATGGTTTAGTGTGAGGTGTCCCTTCCCGTGGCAGGGGGTTGGAACTAGATGATCTTAAGGTCTTTTCCAACCCTAACTATTCTATGATTCTATGATTCCATCATTTACAAAAGGAAGACTCATAATGGAAAAGAGCAATCATCTATTGTGTTACTCCTTTTCGAAGGAAAAAAACCATTCAGCCTACTTATAACCCTCAGGCAGGAAGCGTAATAATGTTAGAAGTTGTGTAAAGACTGTCAAATAATGAAAATTTAGAAAATTCAAATCTTATTTAGAATTAGTAAAATTCACCCCAGATGGAACTTTATTGACTTGGATGGGTTACATCTTTTACAACTGCATACTATACCATAATTCACATTGAATTGTTTGCACATCAGTTTTTTCTAAGAGCATCCGCACCTGAAATCTCAAGAATGCTGAGGATCACAATTTCATTATTCTCAATTCCACTGTTTTCTGTCACATTTGATGAGAAAGTTATTTGAGTTACATTTCAATGCTGTTATCCATTAATTTCGTTGTTAAAGTTCATCTCTGTCGGAGACAGTAACAAAACCTATGAAGATAGAGTCCAGCCGCATTTTCTTAAAAACACAGATGTGTATTTTATAGTGGTTAGTGAAAAGCAAGGCTTCAGTATGTGCATTAAATCACTGAAAGAGGTATGTGATTTTTTTTTTCTTTCTCAAGAAAAGGATCAGTGTTCTTAGTTAATATAAGCTGGAAATAGATTTTCTCCCAAAGTCCAGATACCTAAAGTTATTTAGGTTTAATTGCCCTCATGAGAATTAGGATCTTAGACAGCTTTAAAAATTTTCACATAGGAACCTGAGAATCAGTGTGAAGCTGGGAGATATCTGTTCCCTTTGAAGTCAGCAATCCTTAGACAACAGTCTGTATTTTGTAAGTTTGAACTGCAAGACATCATCTTTATTTTTAAAGTTGCTTACTTTAAAGAAAATGAAAATTAGGCATAATTGACAAAAAAATATCAATTTAGGCATGAGTCTGGGCAAAGGGTTCTTTTCAACCTTCAATCACGTCCCAATAGAGAAACACAACACATCTAGATCTTGGTATTTTATTTCTCTCTACTGTTTCCACTTTCTCTTCATTTTTGTAAGGTCTCAATTGCTCTTCATAACAGAAGGAAACTAAGTGAAGTCATAAATGAAGAGAATTTCTACAAAGGAGCCAGTGTCACACTGCTAAATGTTTCACTAGCAGACATTGTGGCACGCTTGTTACCAAATGAAATCTTTTGCTATATTTTCGATGGTCAAGTTCCTAAAAAGGACAGGGAAATGTAAACAAAACCATCTGCATCAAAGAAAAACATTCACAGAATCGAATAAATTGAAAAATTGCCTAGCTAAGCTATAGAAAATGATGATGAGATGCATCTGTTCTAGACCAGAGCGCAGTTCAGCCACATATTATTTTTTCCCCATGCTTTGGAGACTTCAGTCAGACCAGTGCTGTCTTTCAAAAATTCCATGCTATATACGCAGAATGAGTGAGTTTATCATTAATATGTTCACCAGGCTGAGGAAAAAATGAGCACCATTGCAGGCTGCTAGCTATTCATCTGGGAATCCTGATATCCTGTCTCAGGGCATATGCAATATATATATATATGTATTTTCCAGACCCCTTTCTTTTCTCTGTTCCAATCAGATCTTTTCCTATTTACCCAGCCTTAATGCCGTCTTCTGTCTAGAAGACTAGAGAGAACATGTGTTCTTCCCACCCAGACTATTTTCTTCTATCTGAAATTGGTATTTCCAGCTTGAGGAATAGATGTTCCCACCTGCTACCTAGGGTAAAACCACCACTTTGTTAGAATCATAGAATTATAGAATGGTTAGAGTGGAAAGGACCTTAAGATCATCTAGCTCCAGAGCAGCTTTACGTGATTTCTTCATGAAGCTTAACCATGGCAAGTGCAAGATCCTACACCTGGGTCAGAGAAATCTCAGGCACAGCTACAGGTTGGGCAGAGAAGAGATTGAGAGCAGCCCTGCAGAGAAGGACTTGGGGGTGTTGGTCGATG